>JAQJVL010005417.1:0-35541 GCA_035578905.1 Stictocephala bisonia | reverse complement strand
CTGTTCTTAGTTTATGTCATTGACATTGGGGCATCACTGCAACAGGGGAATATCGTATAGTATGCAGATGAATACAACCCTGTTTTTTAGAGACAACCCACCGGATCTTGAAGAACAACAAGCATTTTTAGAGTTGAATAAATGCATTCAACACTTCAAGAGCCTGAACCAAAAAACAAACACTTCAAAATCAAACTTTTTTAATTTTTCCTTACGTCCTTGTGGCCTAGAAAGGAGCGCCAATGTGATGTTGGAAGACACTATACTAGAAGAAGTTCACACGTTGAAATTCCTTGGAATACACCTGGATCAAGGGTTGATATGGAATGTCCATACTGACGTGGTATGCGCTAAATTAACATCAGGCATATTTGTTTTGAGGTCTTTAGCCACATACTGTCCTATTCAGATCCTGTTAATGGCGTATTATGGCTTGATATACCCTCACTTAGCTTATGGCGTAGTTTTATGGGGATCCTGTACGAATAATCAATTTCTTAGATTGTTTAAGATACAGAAAAAGGCAATACGAATAATCGCAAAAGTCAACTTAAGAGACTCTTGCAGGCCAATTTTTAAAAATTTGAAGATCTTAACGTTACCCTGCCTCTACATTCTCGAAACTTCAACTTTTTTCATCTCTAAATGCTCCTTGACTCAGGGGCGAGACATACACGAATATAACACAAGAGGCAGGGACAACTACAGGACTGGGAGACAGAACAGTAACGTTTGAGCACTTGCCCTCAGAAGCAGGTGTTCATCTTTACAACAGACTGCCCAATTCTATGAAAATCGCCAAAAATCCGAAAGCCTTCAAAACTCGTCTTAAATGCTTTTTAGCCTGTCATGCATATTATGCTGTGGACGAGTTTTTGTCGAACAACTGGGAGGCCGTATAGTTGGTAAGCTGACACCGATGCTGGAAGTGGGATTAATTGGAAGAGTGAATGTAAAAAAAAAAAATTAGTTACGACCTTAATTTACTAGAAAGTAAGTTGGAAGAGGTTAATTGGGAAGTATGTTTATCATCAAATAATGTAGATAACTGTTATGATCATTTCCACGAACTATTGTCAAACACAATGAATAGTTGTAAATTAGATATCAAGCAACATAATTTAAGTAAAGCCAGGTCAATTAGTCCATGGATAACGGCAAATATATTAAGTAGAATTAAAAAACGCAAACAGTTGTATACACTACTTAAAAAACGACCATATGACATAGATTTTAAAAGATATTTTGAGTCATTCTGTTGTAAATTAAAAAATGACGTTGATGGAGCAAAAAATATTTTTTTATCTAATAAAATAAGAAATTGTAATGGTGATTCAAGGCAATATTGGAAAGTTATAAACAATTCAATTGGCTCAACAAGTAACAAAAACATATCAAAAATCGAATTGGCCAGTGGTGAGATTGTTAGTGAACCAAAGCAGATAGCTGAACTGATTAACTCTTATCTTATCTCGGTTCAAGGTCAGGTTAGCCCGAGCTCAGTCACCCTCACACCGCCGCCGGTAAATAGGAATTTACGGCAGCGGCCGCAATCTTTTTTTATTGCTCCAACTGATATAAATGAAGTTTTAAATACAATTGCAAATCTAAAAAATAAAAAATCTACTGGATTTGACTGTGTATCTGTTGATATTGTAAAAAAAATAGCAAGAATAATCTCTCCTGATTTGGTGTATATAATTAATCTCAGCTTTCAAACTGGTATATTTCCAAAAAAATTAAAAATAAGTAGTATAGTCCCAATTTTTAAAAAAGAATCCTCAATTAAAATTGATAATATAAGACCAATTAGCTTGTTATCTGTTTTTTCGAAAATATTTAAGAAACTAATGCGGAATAGGCTTGTGCGATACTTAGATAGCGTTTCGTTTTTTAGTAGACATCAATATGGTTTTAGAAAAGGTATAAATACAGAAGACGCACTGTTAGCAGTTTGTGAGAAAGTCCATAATAGTTTTAACACCAAAAATAAGTCTACAGGGCTATTTATTGATTTTAAAACGGCTTTTGACCTAGTAGATCATAACATTTTGCTAGCAAAGCTAGAAGCAGTGGGAGTTAGAGGTACTGCTTTGAACTGGTTTGATAGTTTTTTAAGGAATAGAGTTCAAAAAGTAAGGGTTTCTGACAAGTTAAGTTCTCCTCTATGTGTGGAAGCTGGAGTACCTCAAGGGTCTGTATTGTCAGCTACATTATTTTTAGTTTTCATAAATGATTTACTTGAACTACCACAAGTAAATACACACTTAAATGCAATTGACTTAGTGCACACACGTACGTGGTACAGAATACACTGTGGCTGTACAATGGCGGACTTAATTGGGGTCCGTCCAGGGGCTCATTGGGGGAGCAGGTCACCCAAGTGCTTTTGCTGACGATATTGCATTTTTTTACTCAGAGACAAACATTCAAAGTATTTGGGAAAGTATTAATGATGACCTGAATATCTTGAGCGAATGGTGTTTTTATAACAAAATGAAAGTTAATGTCAGTAAAACAAAATTTATAAATTTTAGTTTGGTAAATAGTTTTGAGTTTCCTGCTGATCTGGTTTATCATGTGTCTTTTTTTGCAAGGTTAGACTGTAAGTGTGAAATAATAGAAAAGAGTAATAATGTAAAATATTTAGGAGTCATAATGGATCAAAATTTAAATTGGGGAAGTCATATTTCTGTGCTACATAATAAATTAAAATTCTCTATTAGAACTTTTTATTTCCTAAGAAACTTTTGTGATCAATTTTTGCTAAGAACGCTTTATTTTGCTTTAATTGACTCTAGACTTCAATATGCTATTAGCTGCTGGGGAGGAGCGTATAAAACGTATACGCAAAAACTTAGAATAACCCAAAACCATTTTATAAAAATTATTCTCAATAGACAGAAAAATGACAGTTCTTATCCACTATTTTCCCTTTTAAAAATATTACCCTTTCAGCATCTGTTTGTTTATAAAGTTTTAAAGCTATTTTATATTCGGAGTGGAAATACTGATACAGATGACCTTTTTTACAAAACAAGAAGCTGTTATCAAAGAATTTTTAGATTGCCTAAAGTAAACAATTCCTTGTTTAAGCAATCATTTCAATATAATGGGCCTATATTTTTTAATCTATTGCCAACTAACATTAAAACGTGTCAAAATTTAAACTTATTTTTAAAAAAGCTTAAAGTATGGTTACTATCCACTCAACATTTACCTATGCTTAATGTTTAAGCAAATATTTCGTTAATGTCTAAACATAATTTATTTTAGTTTTTGAACAGATAATTTTGTTACTGTTTTTTCTTTTTTTCTTTTAATAGATTTGAAATGTTTTAGTTTATATAACAACCAATAAGTTTAATTTTTACGAGCCTCAAATAGTTATACATTTTAGTAGCATAGTGTGTTTTGTTTTACACAGTTATTTACAGTTTAACATATTAGTTTTTGTTTTATTACTATCACTTCAGGCGCCGCGGAGGGCGAGTTAAGTTTTTACAGTGTTGGACTGGACTGATTTTAAAGAGTTTTGTTTAAGTGTTTAATTTATATTTTTAGTTTTAAGTGGTTGGCCACAAATACTGGTAAATGTGGCCAGCTAGTATTCCTATTTGTAATTCAAACCTGTAATGTGTTTTTTTATAAAGGAATAAATTTCATTATTTCATTTCATATTTATTATTTCATGTTTTCTACATCTGTATGTATGAGTGAATTTTGTAGAGTGATTGATAATATGGTTATTTTAAAACCATTCTGACTTTTGCAAAGCATTTATATATGTACTTACTGCAATAAAAACTGATTTGATTTGATTTGTTTCATTAGACATATACTGCAATGTATCGGTGCAGAGTCACACGGGCTTCTAGTTTCATTATACATATACTGTAATGTGTCCGTATAGAGTCACATGGGCTTCATGTTTCATTATACATATACTGTAATGTGTCCGTCTAGAGTCACATGGGCTTCATGTTTCATTATACATATACTGTAATGTGTCCGTCTAGAGTCACATGGGCTTCATGTTTCATTAGACATATACTGTAATGTGTCCGTCTAGAGTCACACGGGCTTCATGTTTCATTAGACATATACTGTAATGTGTCCGTCCAGAGCTAAGGAGATTACCTGATAGAGTCACACGGGCTTCATGTTTCATTATACATATACTGTAATGTGTCCGTCCAGAGCTAAGGAGATTACCTGATAGAGTCACACGGGCTTCATGTTTCATTCAAATCCCCTCAGCACTCCACAAATTGGTGCAATTTCTAAACTTCCCTTCCTTTAACCTGAACATATATTACTTTTTTGCTATTATTTCCTGTAATCGAGAAAGGTACTCGTATTGATTCAACTATTTATGAGTAAACATGTAATCAATAACCTTTTCACATAAATTAAATATATAAATAAAACCGGCACCTTGAATGATGGGTTTACTTTTTACTAACGTAATTATGCGTAGTGTCAATGATATAACAAGTACTGATGCATCAGTAGGTTCTAGAATTAATTTACTATACATATGTGATATCACAGAAGTAGGCCTACATCAAACACTAGCAAATCTGTTTTTTTGGTACTATTGCAAAAATACAAGAAATTGATTATATAAAGTAGTGAGTGTAGAAAAACCAAAAGCTTCGCTTTTCATTGAAAAAATTGCAGTATACTATTTTTATTTCATTTTTTAACACTTATGGTTTTAAAAAAGGTTTTATTGAAAACTATGCTCAGAATTTAAAGTATGGGTTTTACAGATTACTTACTATACAAACATCACTTCCACACTTGCAATCAGCATGACTTAACAATATCATTTACCCAGTTATTTATAACTCGGACATTAAAGCTCTGTTACTCAATTGAATTTAGTTCTAAAATTATATAAAGTATAAATACAATTATAATCTTTTTTCTTACTGTCTACGCCAGTGGCATTTAACAAAATAATAAAATGCATACTTATTGACAGAATCTTAAAGGTCATAAATTGTGCATACTCGGATGTATATAAATTCCAACCTACTTATATTCAGCAAGCATGTAATTTTCTGAAAAGGATCACTTTTATGTAGAATTCTTCGACTCTAAATATTAATATTAGAGCCACACACTTTCTTCTTGTTAAAATAATTGATCAACTGACAATAATTTATACAATTGGTAGAAATAACATTCACATAATCCAATAAAGTTTTCTAATGTATGCTTGAGGCCTTTGCAAACAAGGTTTTCATTATCAAAATCAACAAGCACCCAAAACTTAGCTTTTAAGTATAAAATAAAAATATAAAATAAATCAACTGATATGAAATGAATATTAATTTAAGAAAGGAGAAAAATTGACAGTTCCTTTATTTATTTACGAAATAATTTGTATGTTCGTTTTTATTGTATTTTTCATATGCTTCGATATAACTTGGTTTTAAAACATCTTTTAATACATTGAGTGTGTAAGTTCCAAACATTGTTTGTTTTTAAGTTATAAAACCAAATTCTCTCGATGCATATGAAACACACTGTGTAAACGAATTACTTAGTGAGTAACGAACCAGGAATTTTCCATTTTTCTTCTTTCTTAAATTAGTAGTTATTTTATATCAGCTGTTTTATTTTATACTATTATTTTTATTTAATGTTTACAAATTATGAATTAGTTGCTTTTAAAAATGAAACCCTTGCTTTCGAAAGGTATCAAGCATACTTTATACATTTTTGATAATTATGCACTTTCTAGCGACTTCTGAAAATACAATTTTCTGTTAAAAAATTGGTGAAATTTAAGTTTGATTTCATCCGCCATCAACTCAGTTTTTTACAGGAAGCAATAAAAACCAATTTTTTCTGATAACGAAAAAAACGTTTAAAATGTTTTTATTATTTTTTCCATTTTATGTTTTTTTAGAATGAACACGATTATATAAGTGCCATCAACTCAGTTTTTTCAGGAAGGTAGAAAAACTAATTTTTTATCTGATAAAGAAAAAAACTGTTTAAAAGGTTTTTATTATTTTTTCCATTTTATATGTTTTTTTAGAATGAACACGATTTCTCAATAAAATTATTTTTTTCAATCCGAAAAATAAACTTTTAACTTACCTAACCAAACATAACCTAACTGGGCCTAATTTTCTACTTAATCCATAAAAATTATAAATATACATTGAATTCGGGCGCCTGACCTCCAGAACGGCCTGCCGGCCGTCCATTTGGCGGACATATACATGTAGTATTCGATTTTTGTGGTTAATTCGCGATTGGTAGTGGGTACTTATAACAATCGCTTACTGGCGACTAATTGCGAGTTACCGCAAAATAGGTTTTCTGTTACTCGTATCTCAATAAATAATTGTTATATACCAAACATTTTGTAAATTCATGTTCAGCGTCAAAAATACATCAAATTAAAAAAGATGATTAAATATATTTAAAATTAACGGAAATATGTCAAAAAACTAAAAGTTGTGACATTGCTTTTTCGAATTTTTTTGTTAGATCCGTGGTTTTCGCAGAATAAAGAGCATACATCGTGAAGTATAGCCAATTTATACCCATTTCAGGAAAAGTGTTTAAATGTTGTTAGGTGGCAAGGAAATGAAAATTAGCAAGTTTTTATTGGATTATGTTAGTTTTATTTCTACAAATGGTGTAAACTATTAGAGCACACCCCTGTACGCTACAGTATGAATGGTGTAGTTTTGATACTATGTAGAACAAGCTTCCACTTATTTATTTATTCCATTCCAACGGTCAAAGACCAAATTACAAACATGTTACATAATACATATGAAATAACACTTACTTATAATTAAAGGGCCAAGCCAAACATGCAAATATTATGATTTGCATCATAATATTTGCATATATTGTGTTAAGAACTTAGTACTTAACACAATATTATGATAATTCTATAACCTCCTCAACAACGTAAGCATCGATATTTCGAGTTGAAACCGTTACTTTTCGATTGATTGATATCTCACCCTGTTCTTTTCCTGGACAAAAAAACTTACTTTGACAGATTCCCGTGCCCTTCAGGAAGAAAATATTAAACAATCAAAATAAATAAATGTCAGAGGAGTTACGTTGAAAGGTAGCTTCGCGTATTTTATATATATATATATATATATATATATATATATATATATATATATATATATATATATATATATATATAAAAGGTTAAAATATATCAGCAATGTGCAAAGTTTTGTACCTTTAACTGTATCGGTCCAAACAATATTCAACCGTCCTCGGACTTTTTATTAACTCTTTATACATATATAAGCGAGAGTTTTGTTGATTATGTATCCGGTTGCAGGTGGAAGGGCCGATGCGGCGGTAGCGATGGTGGGATGGGGCTGCCGGGCGGCCCCCAGTCGCAATGATCATTCTCAGTGATCACACTCACCCCTTCACACTGGAGGCTCTCACGCAGGCGGCCATCATCTTCACCATGGCAATAGCCATAATCCTGGCCAACATGCTACTCATCGCCACGTTCATCTATGCCAGAGGTATCTATTAATTAATAAGTCTTTATAAATAATTGGAAACCCCCTTTTAGGTATATGGTACGAGAGGTAAGTGAAATTAGAAATTACTAAAAATTAAAGCTTTCTGTAACGATCGTTTTAAGGTGTTATGTACAATATTTACATCACCAAACGTTTCGCATATTCTGTGATGCATCCTCAGTGATATCTCTGAGACCACTGAGTCCTAAATCTCTGTAAATTTTTTGGTGTAAATATTATTTAAAAAAACCTTGACGCAGATATTCAAAGGAAACTTAATTTTTAGTAATAACGGGCCACTTAAGCCTAAGAATGAAGATGATTAGTGACATATGATCACTATTCTTCATATGGAGACTTCAGAGTCAGTATTCAAACTATTTGTTACATTATCGTAATCCGAGTTGGACCGTGTCTGATGGCTATGTACATGTTGCCAACATTTCGAGTTCATTGCAGCACTCATCTTCAGAGTGACAAACTCTGCTACTCGATCCTCAGAGTATATGAGACCAGTTTTGGTCACTGTAATTATTTATGCTGTCGGGGTAGTAACACAGTCTGGCCTTATGAGTAGTACTGTGGATCGATAAGTAGAATGTGTCACTGAGAACATTCTCATGTAGAATGAGTACTACATAGCAATCAGACATGGTTCAACCCGGATTAAGATAATTTAAACATTGTAGTAATTGTGTGATTTCTTGTAGTGGTTTAAGAGAGACTGTGCTTTCAATATCCTTCACCAGTGTTTCAAAAATCCTCCCCTAGCTAATCATACCACCTCACTTCACCTTCTATGGAGAAAGTAAAAATAATCATAGTTCAATATATTCAATATCTTTCTTACATAGGTTTGACCTTTATGTTCCAAAAACGTATGCTGAAATAAATGTTCCCGATGCATGTCTAAGGGTAACTATGAGTCATAGACTCACCCACCCTAAGTACACATACATTGCCAGGAGGCCCTTCTACTCCATACCACATAGGAGTATCTTACGAAACATCTACCCACCCTAAGTACACATCCATTGCCAGGTTGCCCTTCTACTCTATACCACATAGGGGTATCTTATGGATCACCTACCCACCCTAAGTACATATACATCGCCAGGGGGTCCTTCTAATCTATACCACATAGGGGTATCGTATGGATCACCCACCCACCATAATCATATATATTGTGGGTGTATATATGCACATACACACAAATATAAAGACAAGTAGAATTATGTATTGGGTGGGCTAATAGCCTATATATAATTAAGGTCGACATATGTATGGGGTCGCCACACTATGACTAAATATGACTTAACATATGCTCACTCAATCATCCCAGACACACGTAAACTGTGGGGTGGCCCTTCCACTTTATAACATATAGGAGTACCAACCACTCGATCATCCAACCTAACAACAGGTACTGTACCATGCCCCCTCACTCACCCTTCAATACCCATGACTTAACAGTTGCTAACTCAATCGTACTAGACACACGTAAACTGTGGGGTGGCCTTCCACTCTATAACATATAGGAGTACCAACCACTCGATCATCCAACCTAACAACAGGTACGGTACCATGCCCCCTCACTCACCCTTCAATACCCATGACTTAACAGTTGCTAACTTAATCGTCCTAGACACACGTAAACTATGGGGTGGCCCTTCCACTCTATAACATATAGGAGTATCAACCACTCGATCATCCGAACTAACAATAGGTACGGTACCATGCCCCCTCACTCACCCTTCAATACCCATGACTTAACAGTTGCTAACTTAATCGTCCTAGACACACGTAAACTATGGGGTGGCCCTTCCACTCTATAACATATAGGAGTATCAACCACTCGATCATCCGAACTAACAATAGGTACGGTACCATGCCCCCTCACTCACCCTTCAATATCCATGACTTAACAGTTGCTAACTCAATCGTCCTAGACACATTTAAACGGTGGGGTGGCCCTTCCACTCTATAACATATAGGAGTATCAACCTAAGAAAAGTACGGTAGCATGCCCCCTTACTCACCTTTCACTACCCATGACTTAATAGTTGCTAACTTAATCGTCCCAGACACACGTAAACTGTGGGGTGCCCTTCCACTCTATAACATATTGGAGTACCAACCACTCGATCACCCAACCTAAGAACAGGTACGGTACCACGCCCCTCACTCACCCTACCATACCCATGACTTAACAGTTGCTAACTCAATCATCCCAGACACACGTAAACTGTGGGGTGGCCCTTCCACTCTATAACATATAGGAGTACCAACCACTCGATCATCCAACCTAAGAACAGGTACGGTACCATGCCTCCTCACTCACCCTTCAATACCCATGACTTAACAGTTGCTAACTTAATCGTCCCAGACACACGTTAACTGTGGGGTGCCCTTCCACTCTATAACATATAGGAGTAACAAACACTCGATCATCCAACCTAAGAACAGGTACGGTACCATGCCCCCTCACTCACCCTTCACTACCCATGACGTAACAGTTGCTACCTCAATCTTCCCAGACACACGTACACTCTGGGGTGGCCCTTCCACTCTATAACATATAGGAGTACCAACTACTCGATCACCCAACCTAAGAACAGGTACGGTACTACGCCCCTCACTCACCCTACCATACGCATGACTTAACAGTTGCTAACTCAATCATCCCAGACACACGTAAACTGTGGGGTGGACCTTCCACTCTATAACATATAGGAGTACCAACCACTCGATCATCCAACCTAAGAACAGGTACGGTACCATGCCCCCCTCACCCACCCTTCAATACTCACCCTTCATATTTTACAATAATAAGTTTTTAATATCACCTCAAAATTACCGGAAAAATGCACTTCTCTTTTTTGTTTTTTATTTTCTTTTAAACAAAAACCACTCAATTTGAGTAAGTATGTTTAAATTTTTTTTAATTTTACTTTCCACTGTACATCTATAAAATAGTATGTTAATTTAAATACAAAATAGGTTTAAGCTAATCTCGCTAGTTTGCTACGTTTTCTTCATCTTCTTCGTCTGATCGGGCATTTTCAGATTCTTCTTCAAGTTCATCCTCATGATGATTTGATTCCTCCAATAAAAGATCCTGGCTTAAGGCTAAATTTGAATTATTTTTTTCCAATGAAGCGTCATCCAAATTATTCTCATCTTGCAAAATCAGTTATATATTCAAACAGTTGCCTGAGTCATAGCATTCTGTGCACATATCTGTACATTTGAGTTCATGCTTCAGGCACCTACATCTATTTCCTTCACAGTTAGTTTCAGAGCAGCAAGAGATAGTTGTTAATAAATCTTCAGGGATGACTGAGGCGTCTGTGATATGGGGAATGAGTATTTTTGAATCATTTGCGACAGCTTATTTATGTATAATACTTAAACAAAAATATTATATAATTTTATTGAAGTATTAAATGTATTTAAAAGCTGTAAGACTGGTCATACGTCGGCACTGGTGGCGCAGTGCTGTAACCCAGCTACATGGGGACAAAGTGTTTGGGAGATTGTAGGCGATAGGTTGGATGCTCGGTCCTCCTAATACCAACATGGCGTCCACTTGATGGTTGCTATCGGCGTGGACACTACTAGAGAAGTCTGGGGTGTTCATGTTGGGTGGTAATCATTGTGCGGATGTTGTGTGGGGGGAGATAACTGAGTATCAGGCTTGTCAATTAGCTGAAAATCAGACCAGCACTACGTGGTTCGGATTCCACGTAAAGCTGTAGGTCCCTTAGTTGCCCTGGCTGTTGGGCTATTAATAAATTGCCCTTTCTGAGGAACAGTTAAACTCAGTTAGTAACCAGACTACACTCATCCACACTCATCCTACACTCACATAACCATTCATATTCGCCTTAAAATACCAACAAAGTTGGGTCGGCGTCTCATATGTAAGAATGTAAGACTATTTACTTTCAAATTAATTTATTTCCAGACGATATGTTTTGATAATTATAACTGTTTGAATAACATTTTTTAATATGTTTCATGAATGGGAAATTACTATTTTGTTTATTATCTATTAAACGCAATTACCATTGTGAATGGAAATGACAACTGGGAATCCTTTAGAAAAATCTAACTTACAATTCATATAGCACGCATATTTTTTTGCCACTGACTGTTTCACAAATAAAAATGCTTATGTCTATTGCTTTCCATATATGAAGTATATATTTTTTTCATGTAAAAAAGCGTTACTCAAGTGCTATAAATTGAATTTGACTAACCTTTTTGCTTTTTGCTATTTGTAATTTAAAATGTAGAGAAATAGACGATATAATCACATAGCTTTCGAAACGAAATTCACCGACTCTGTAACAGTCAATAGTAATACTCACTGGAAGTAAATGTATTAAAACAAATCGTTTCAAGCCAATAGATAAGTAAGTTTTAAATATTACTTTAAGATTTAATTATTTGAAGTCTAAACATATTGAAAATTAAAATATTTGAAACCAAATTTATATTGAAACTCGCTGTAAATGTTAAGACAATAGCGCCCTAATCTTAAAAAAAAAAACTAATTTGGTCCAATTTAAATGACCGTCTTTTTTTAAATTTTGAAATGGAAATCGCGCGAAAACGGCAAAAAAAACAAATTACTAAGAACACGTTTTCAGACAATTTTATTACCAATTTTTCACTATAAAAAATTAGAATCGGACAAAAACTAACCGAGACACATTGACATTTGTGTTGAGAGGCAGCAAAATAGCCTGTTTTCTCATTTTTTAACACCCTTAAATATTATTACTTATAAAAAATTTCAATTTATCTCGGTTATTTTTTTCCAATTCTATTTTTTTGTATACTGAAAATTTTGTTATAACATTGTCTAAAAACGTGTTTTAGCATTTTTTTTTTTTTATTGTTTGCTGTTTTCTCGCAATTTCCGTTTCAAAATTTAAAACGGCCGTTATTTTGAAATTTCAGATTGGATCAAGTTGGTTTTTTTTATAGAATAGGTATAAATTATCTAAACATGTATAGCGAGTATCATAAAGATCGGTTCAGCCAAATCGGAGATAAATTTCATTTGTGAAACAAACAAAAGAACGGATATATGGTAAACGAAGCGTTATTGGAAATAAATGTATACATTATTTTCTCTTTATTTTGACCTATAAAACCATTTTACGAAGTTTACTTTTGGAACACACTGTATATATGATACTAAATAACGCAACTTTATAAAATATTCTAAGATGTAAAATATATGCATAGTAATCAAAAATGAATCATTGCAATGTTTGTATGTTATGAAAATTGTGGAAGACAAGTGGATAACCAAGTTTACAAGTATGCTGCTGGGCGTGGTTTTTGTATTGACGACTTGGTAGCATGGCCGGGTATATTGAGAACCGTGTTATTGGTCAAGGGCAAGTGGGTAGCCAAGATGATGAGTGTGCAGGGCGTGGTTGTCTTTAATGATGCCTTGGTAGAATGTCATATAGTAATTAGAACTTTACTGGTCAAGTACAAGTGGTAGTTAAGACGACGTGTGTGCTAGGCGTGGTTGTCTTGTAACGATAGCTTGGTAGTGTGTCACATAATAATAAGATCTTTACTGGTCAATTACAAGTGGTAGCTAAGACGACGTGTGTGCTAGGCGCGGTTGTCTTGTAACGATAGTTTGGTAGTGTGTCACATAATAATAAGATCTTTACTGGTCAATTACAAGTGGTAGCTAAGACGACGTGTGTGCTAGGTGTGGTTGTCTTGTAACGATAGTTTGGTAGTGTGTCACATAATAATAAGATCTTTACTGGTCAATTACAAGTGGTAGCTAAGACGAGGAGTGAGTTAGGTGTGGTTGTCTTGGAACGATAGTTTGGTAGTGTGTCACATAATAATAAGATCTTTACTGGTCAAGTACAAGTGGTAACTAAGACGACGTGTGTGCTATGCGTGGTTGTTTTGTAATGATACCTTGGTAGTAGTCAAGACCTTTACTTGTCAACTACAAGTGGTAGCTAATACGACTAGTGTGCTAGGCGTGGTTGTTTTGTAACGATAGTTTGGTAGTGTGTCACATAATAATAAGATCTTTACTGGTCAATTACAAGTGGTAGCTATGACGACGTGTGTGCTAGGCGTGGTTGTCTTGTAACGATAGTTTGGTAGTGTGTCACATAATAATAAGATCTTTACTGGTCAATTACAAGTGGTAGCTATGACGACGTGTGTGCTAGGCGTGGTTCTTGTAACGATGGTTTGCTAAGATAATGAGTGTAGTGAACGTAGTTTTGTATTAATGGTACGGTAGAGAATATTGAGAACTGAATAAATAATGAAGGGGTAGCCTAAATGATGAGTATGTTGACATGTTTATTTTCTATTGGTACCTTGGCAACAAGTTAGAGATTGTCAAGAATTGAACTATCGGTGAAGTAGTGGGTATCGACAATGACGAATGATGGTGGACGTAATTGTTTCATATTTGTTATTTGCGAGAAGAACTGATAATATTGAAATTATATATAAAGCCATCCATATTATCAGAGAATAGATTTTACAGTACCAATATTACTATAGCTTTTTGATTGCATTGAAATTGGCCATCTCAGCTGGAAGTGGACTGTGTTGATGAATAGAAAACATGTTAATGTGTTTTCCTACGTTTGGTGGGTGGTTTGTACGGTAGTGTAAATGATTTTATGGTGGTTTATGAAACCACCCGCTAGAATATGTGTTTCGACAATATTCTAATATACAATATTAGAATTCGACAATATTCATTCGTCATACGTTTGTGAATTTTACCAATGTTGTTGGGTGGATCATATGTTTTGCATGTCAGCCTATAGTTCGAATAAAATAACTTTGGTACTAGCAGAACGGCCATACGTTACTGGTCTGAAATGACAAAACTTTGAGCTTTAATTTGCTGTCAGACTTAAAATAAGTCAGCAATAATTTTCAAACTGCTGACTGTTCAAACTGTTCAAACTGCTTAATAATATGGAGTATAAGTGCCCTCCATGTTATATTCTTTTTAAAAAATTATGCTGGAGATTTTGCTTTAACTAATTTGCTTTTTCTTGTGATATTTGTGTTTTAGAACACGTTTTCATGAGTGAAATTGTGTGTGAGTCGTCTTTAACCTGTCACTATAGCGAGAATAATAATAATAAAATAATTTCTTTTGGACGAATGACAGTTTGATTCATTGTATTAGTTTGATATAAGTCTTATTTAATAATTCAAACAAGTTGATGAGAAATAATTTATTTTTAAGCCCTTGCAAACTCGGCAATGACAAACGCTAAACAAAATGTCTTTGAGCAAACATTAACTGGGTTATTTTTTTTTGGAAAAAAAATACTGTGACAATAACAAAACATGCAGTAAAATAGTAAAGAGTTTATGAAATAACCTCATAATTCGTTTAAATCTAGGCTGTGTTGGACGCGTAAGGTATACTCTGCTCAAGGGAAAATGTAGACCGGATGTTCAGCTCATGCGTAAAATAGATCAACAATATTTACAGATAAGAAATGTTTCTCTAGTAAGAACAGTGAGAAAACAAAACCTGTGTTATTTACATATTAGTAAAATAATACTGTGGCACTAATAAAACATGCAGATAATTATATATATATATATATATATATATATATATATATATATATATACACTGAATACACTCCTATAACATTATTGTCACATCTAAATAAAAAAACTTATAATATCACTAAAACTAAACTACTGGAGAAACATTTCTTATCTGGAAATATTGTTGATCTATTATTGTTAACATTATTTTACGCATGGGCTGAACATCCGGTCTACACTTTCCCTTGAGCAGAGTATACCTTATGCGTCCAACACAGCCTAGATTTAAACGAATTATGGGGTTATTTCATAAACTCTTCACTATTTTACTGCATGTTTTATTATTGTCACAGTATTATTTTAATAATACATAAATAACACAGTTAATGTTTGCTCAAAGACATTTTGTTTAGCGTTTGTCATAGCCGAGTTTGCAAGGGTTTAGAAAAAAATTATTTCTTATCAACTTGTTTGAATTATTAAATAAGACTTATATCAAACTAATACAATGAATCAAACTGTCATTCGTTCAAAAGAAATTATTTTATTATTATTATTCTCGCTATAGTGACAGGTTAAAGACGACTCACGCACAATTTCCCTCATAAAAACGTGTTCTTAAACACAAATATCACAATAAAAAGCAAATTAGATAAAGCAAAACCTCCAGCATAATTTTTTCTTAAAGAATATAATATGGTGGACACTAAACAATTAGTTTGAAAATTGTTGCCTTCTTATTTTAAGTTTTACAGCAAATTAAAGCTGTCAGAGTTTTGTCATTTCAGATCAGTGGTGCGTGGCCGTTCCTTCAGAACCAAAGCTATATTATTCGGACAATTGGGGGTGTCACTTATCTGTGTATGTGAGTCTAGGGTGAGTGGGTGTGTCACTAGTTAGTGTCTGTGAGCCGAGGGTGAGTAGGTGGGTCACTTGTTAGTACATGTGAGTCTAGAGTGAGAGAGTTTGTCACTAGTAAGTGTCTGTGAACCTAGGGTAGTGTCAGGTAGTGCCTAGGGTGAGTGGGTGGTCACTAGTTAGTGTCATGAGCCTAGTGTGAGTGGGTGTTTCACTTTTTAGTGTTCTTGAACCTAGGGTGAGTGGGTATGTCTCTGGTTACTGACTGTAAACTTAAAGTAAGTCGATGGGTTACTTGTTAGTGTATGTGAGCCTAGGGATAATGGGTGGACCACTAGTTAGTGTGTGAAAGCCTAGGGTGAGTGGGTATGTCACTTTTTAGTGTATGTAAGTCTAGGGTGAGTCGGTGTGTTACATATTAGTGTCTGAAATGAAATGAAAAACGTCTTTATTTAATCAGGCGAAGTTGGAACTAAGAAGTCCCTTCTTCCACTAGTCCTCATAGAAAAATAACTACAATAATAATTACAATTTTGTTTTTAAATATAGTAATTAAAAGTAAACGAAAGTAACAATTACTAATAATACAAAAAAAATTAATTATACCAAAAGTAAATAATATTAATAATAATAGTGGAATTATATATTTAATAACAAATGTGAAATAAATTAACTTACTTAGAAAAAATGATGAAATTCTACGTAAACTCTCACAAACGCTCTCTTAAACTATATCACTTGTTCGTTAATACATTGATTAAATTAATAGCTCATGATAAAAAAAAAAAAAAACTTACAAACAACACTCATAAGTATCCATCAGATGTGCGCCAAACACCGCCGGTCATCATCGGGCCCGCATGTTCCACTGGAGAAAGGCTTTTACTTCCGACGTGAAGCTATGATAATTATCAATGTTCCTCATACCATCTGGAAGGGAATTCCACAGACGGCAAGAATTTACTGAAAATGATTTATAGAATATTGAAGTTCTATGAGTAGGAATACAAAGAAGTGAAGCACCGCTGCGTGTTTAGAGGTCACAAACATGAGACAGATATTAGGCGACTGTATGTGAGTCTAGGGTTAGTTGGTGAGTTATCGTTACTCTATGTGAGTCTAGAGTTAGTTGGTGAGTTATCGTTACTCTATGTGAGTCTAGGGTTAGTTGGTGAGTTATCGTTACTCTATGTGAGTCTAGGGTTAGTTGGTGAGTTATCGTTACTCTATGTGAGTCTAGGGTTAGTGGGTGAGTTATCGTTACTCTATGTGAGTCTAGAGTTAGTGGGTGAGTTATCGTTACTCTATGTGAGTCTAGAGTTAGTGGGTGAGTTATCGTTACTCTATGTGAGTCTAGAGTTAGTGGGTGAGTTATCGTTACTCTATGTGAGTCTAGGGTTAATTGGTGAGTTATCGTTACTCTATGTGAGTCTAGGGTTAGTGGGTGAGTTATCGTTACTCTATGTGAGTCTAGAGTTAGTGGGTGAGTTATCGTTACTCTATGTGAGTCTAGAGTTAGTGGGTGAGTTATCCTTACTCTATGTGAGTCTAGAGTTAGTGGGTGAGTTATCGTTACTCTATGTGAGTCTAGGGATAGTGGGTGAGTTATCGTTACTCTATGTGAGTCTAGGGTTAGTGGGTGAGTTATCGTTACTCTATGTGAGTCTAGAGTTAGTGGGTGAGTTATCGTTACTCTATGTGAGTCTAGGGTTAGTGGGTGAGTTATCGTTACTCTATGTGAGTCTAGGGTTAGTAAGTGAGTTATCGTTACTCTATGTGAGTCTAGAGTTAGTGGGTGAGTTATCGTTACTCTATGTGAGTCTAGGGTTAGTAAGTGAGTTATCGTTACTCTATGTGAGTCTAGAGTTAGTTGGTAAGTTATCGTTACTCAATGTGAGTCTAGAGTTAGTGTGTGAGTTATCGTTACTCTATGTGAGTCTAGGGTTAGTGGGTGAGTAATCGTTACTCTATGTGAGTCTAGGGTTAGTGGGTGAGTTATCATTACTATAAGTGAGTCTAGGGTTAGTGGGTGAGTTATCGTTACCCTATGTGAGTCTAGAGTTAGTGGGTGAGTTATCGTTACTCTATGTGAGTCTAGGGTTAGTGGGTGAGTTATCGTTACTCTATGTGAGTCTAGGGTTAGTGGGTGAGTTATCGTTACTCTATGTGAGTCTAGGGTTAGTGGGTGAGTTATCGTTACTCTATGTGAGTCTAGGGTTAGTTGGTAAGTTATCTTTACTCTATTTGAGTCTAGGGTTAGTGGGTGAGTTATCGTTACTCTATGTGAGTCTAGAGTTAGTGGGTGAGTTATCGTTACTCTATGTGAGTCTAGAGTTAGTGGGTGAGTTATCGTTACTCTATGTGAGTCTAGGGTTAGTTGGTGAGTTATCGTTACTCTATGTGAGTCTAGGGTTAGTGGGTGAGTTATCGTTACTCTATGTGAGTCTAGGGTTAGTGGGTGAGTTATCGTTACTCTATGTGAGTCTAGGGTTAGTGGGTGAGTTATCGTTACTCTATGTGAGTCTAGGGTTAGTTGGTGAGTTATCGTTACTCTATGTGAGTCTAGGGTTAGTGGGTGAGTTATCGTTACTCTATGTGAGTCTAGGGTTAGTGGGTGAGTTATCGTTACTCTATGTGAGTCTAGGGTTAGTGGGTGAGTTATCGTTACTCTATGTGAGTCTAGGGTTAGTGGGTGAGTTATCGTTACTCTATGTGAGTCTAGGGTTAGTGGGTGAGTTATCGTTACTCTATGTGAGTCTAGGGTTAGTGGGTGAGTTATCGTTACTCTATGTGAGTCTAGGGTTAGTGGGTGAGTTATCGTTACTCTATGTGAGTCTAGAGTTAGTGGGTGAGTCATCGTTACTCTGGCCTCGGGGTATTGTCTTAATATACGTATGTTGTTCTGTTGATACGTTGTTTAACTCATATACTTAGTTCTTAATATCCCTTAAGTTACCCTTAAGTATACTAAGTTACAAATAATGTCAACTTTATACTTTTTAGTTTTAAGTTATTGCTAGTATTTACTTGTAAATGGTATTCAATTTTTTGTTATTGAAAGCTGTACTGTATGTGAAATAAATTTCTTTCTTTCTTTCTTTCTTTCTTTCTTAAACAACCCCCTTTAAATACTCACATTCCCATCCCAGGGGATATGGAAACAGTCTGTATTAAGTTTACCTGTAGTAAAACTCACTTATTTAACTATAAAATAATAAAGCATAACATTAAATTCATAATAATAATGAAAAAATATAAAAATGGTTTACTGGTAGTGATGTTTTTTTTTTTTTTTTTTCATATATCATTCGGCTTTTGTTCTGTAATAAGCCTTGCGGACCAATAAATATAAGTTGTCTGTGAATTAGTCTAAGTATGAAAAAAACTTGTAATAAGCAGCATAAATGTAAGTTCCAATATATATTAGGTACTCCTCCATGTAACTGAAATTAATTCAATATATACAACATAGTGCAATCATCGCATGTTAGGAAGACTTGAATGTAAGATTAAAAGGCGATTTAACAAAGGACAGGGCTAAATGGGGTGGTAGCACGAAACCATGAAAATTAAATACGTTAGTGGGGTGGCAGGGCGTGGCAGGAAATACTGCGGGTATTGGGAGGAAGAGATATAAACTAAAGGATGTTTGGGAGGAGTATCACGCGATACGAAACATCCTCAACTCAGTTCCTCAGAGCAGACAGGACCAGACGATTTATGGGAGGTAGCACTGGCAGGAAGCCAGACGACAGCCAGATGCTGTCTGCTTATCACAGATTGAATCAGAAATACCTGTCCCCCTACCCTTAACAATATTGCAGAAAACTTTGTGTAATTTTTAGTTAAAAAAGGTGTGGGCACTGTCTAGGTCGTCTTTCTACTTGGCATTTATTTCACAAAACTACCGATAAAAAAACAAACATATTGCAGGCTTATCCCCCAAAATCTTTAATTTGTTATATTATTTAAATGTTAAAAGAGCCTTAATAAAACAATATCCCTACACATTTCAGTAAAAAGGGTCTTTCAGAGATGAATAGCTTTGGCTGTATTACAGGCAAAATCTTTTAGCAATATTAATATTAAATATTTGGGCACTAATTACTACTAAATCAGAAATGTTAACGAAATGATTGACGCAATATTTTTAAATAAAAACATCTTTATTCAAAACTCTTATACAACTGCACAATAGCGTCACATAAGTTCCTTTTTTAATTCAGTTGTTTTATCGTTATTAACATTATTTATTTAATTTAATTTTAAAATTTACTCATCAATTTACATGAGCCTGCAGGCCTGTGCGTACCCAACAATAATACAAACACTAGTCTACACAACACTGTCAACTGTATATTATTTATAGTTATGTTTTTGGGACCAAAAGATAAATTTTAATACATTTCACTTTGCAAGTGATCTTATGGGGAGGGGGTAGTAGATGTAAGTCGAGTTAAAAGGTATTATCAGACAAAGCCAATGGTGTAAACGACATCAAATTTGGAACCCTGACAAAAATTGTAGCTAGTTATATTTTTAAACACAAATATTAAAATAGCCATAAGGCTGAAAATGTGTACAAGCAGCTTAAAAATCTACCTTAGTATATACGTTGTATAGCTAGAACAAGATGACTTCACGTTTTCGTTTTCCTAATGTAACATTCATACTGGGAGGCCCTCCTTCCTCATTTACTGTAAAGCAAAAATGTCTTTTTCCTGACAGAAAACTACGTTAGACATATCATTTCTTCCACTCCCATTACACTGTATGTTTGGTTGATTGTTTGGGACATAAAAGAGACAACCATTTTGGAACAAAAGCTATTTTGAATCTAGTGAAAGATCCAAAATGAGGAATACAATAAGTACTGTATATTTCATAATATAATAAATACAATACAATAAAGAAATATAGTAAAATTTAACTAATAATAATATCATAAATCCTTCTAACTAATTTAATTTAACAATGTTGCATAACTATTCGTTAAAATTTCTGTTTTAGAAGTAATTAGTGTCCAAATATCTAATATTAACAAGCCAAAAACTTTTCCTGTAATACAGCCAACGCTATTCCTTTCTAGAAGACACATTTACTCAAATGTGTAGGGAGTTAGTTCAATGGATTAAAAAAATAAAAATAACCTCAGTTTTATAAGGGTTATTCAAATGTCATATTGTTCATCTCATTGGACTTAAGAATATCAGTAAATGACATACTATTTAACATATAATTACATTAAAGATTGTCCTCGTTGAAGTGTCTTTTAGATACAACAAATAAATGTTGAAATACATAACAATATATTGTTTGTGGCCAAAATATTAACTAGTCAGTTGTATGATCCTCAATCAAATGTTACTATACTTATTTATTGCATCTTATTTAAAACATACTAAATTATGCTTATTACATTCCAGATTTCGGAGCGTCCAGTACATTTCAAATAATATTTTTTTGTTTCTACAATGAATGTTCCGATGTTGCTTATTTTATAAAACATTTCTAATAAAGCCCTTTTAAAAAATATAACAAATGAAGGACAAATTTAAGATTTTGAGGAATAAGCCTACAGTATCTTTGTTTTGTATTCGGTAGTAATACGAAAGAAATGCCAAGAAGACAGGCGACCAAGATTTTTTAAAACTAAAAATCACTCACATCGTTTTCTGCAATATTATTAAGAGTAGGGGGACAGGTATTTCTGATTCAATCTGTGATAAGCAGACAGCATCTGGCTGTCGTCTGGCTCCCTGCCAGGTGCTCCCATCCGTAATTTCCTGGTATGTCTGCCACGAGGGAACAAGCACAAAATAAGTTGCGTACCGTCAGTATACATCAGTCACGCCAGGTGATATAAATCGTCTGGTCCTGTCTGTTCTGATGGACCAAACGCAGAATAAGTTTCGTATCGCGTGATACTTCTTACAAACATCCTTTAGTTTCTATTGCTTCATGCTTACTGTCCTTATACATCAGACTCCCTGCTAGGTGCTACCTCCCATATATCGACTGGTCCTTTCTGACATGAGTGACTAAGCACAGAATACGTTTCGTATCGTGTGATAATCTTCACAAACATCCTTAATTTGTATCTACTCATACCAAATCCACAGTATACATCAGCCTCTCTGCCAGGAGTTACCTTCCATAAATTTCCCGTTATATCTGACACGAGAGACCAAGCACAGAATAAGTTTGGTATCGTGTGACACTCCTCACAAACATCCTTTAGTTTGTACTTAATCATGCCAAACCCTCAGAATACATTAGCCTCTCTGCCAGGTGTTACCTTCCATAAATTTCCCGTTATATCTGACACGAGGGACCAAGCACAGAATAAGTTTATTATTGTGTGATACTCTTTACAAACATCCTATAGTTTATATCTAATCATGTTAAACCCTCCGCGTACATCGGACTTCCTGCCAGGTGTTACCTCCCATAAATCTGGTCCTGTCTGCTCTGAGAGACTGAGTTGAGGGTAAGTTTTGTATCGCGTGATACTCCTCCCAAACATCCTTCAGTTTCTATCTCTTCCTCCCAATACCCGCAGTATCTTCTGCCACGCCCTGCCACCCCACTAACGTATTTAATTTTCATGGTTTCGTGCTACCACCCCATTTAGCCCTCTCCTTTGTTAAATTGCCTTTTAATCTTACATTCAAGTCTTCCTAACATGGGATAATTGCACTACGTTGTACATTTTGTATTAAATTAAATGAAAAGGACGAATATTTAATATTCGAGTAGACTATATTTGTACATACAATTAGGCTGCATATAACATGCATATTCATACTATAAATACAGAAAACTAGTAATAGGTCCGGAGGGTCTATCAGCGATGATACAAGTGAACATAATTTTAGCAAAATAAATAAATTAATGATTAATGATCATGATTATTATTAAATATATGAATGTAATGTTTAAACAAGAGCTGAATTATATTTTTTTAAATGTTACATATAATAACTATTAATTTATATTTATTATATGTTTAGTACTCAAAGACTTCCTTATGAAAATTTATGTCTTTGTTTTGTTTTACGTATGTTTTCTGTTGTCATGTTTATTATTCTTAAAAAAGTACTGTTGCAGTTATTTTTTGATGTGAAGTATACAGTTTATTTTTAATCATTAAAAATATCATGTTAGTTTGTTTCAGTGCTCTTTTAATTTTATTCTATTAAATTACCTTGTAACAAAAGTATTATATAACAGGTTATGGGCCCAGGAACCCTTATATTGTGTGTTACAGGTTAAAATAGAATCAGTGTTTGCTTGAGATAAATTCTTTACTATGGAATTCGTTATGCAGAAAATGGAATTGCTGCATGGAAAGGACAACTGGGATGATTGGAAATATCAAATGAAAATTAGGTTTAAAGGAATCCTATAAGCCTACGAAGCCATTTCTGGTAAAATGGAATTGCCAGAGAAGCCTGAAGATGAAACACAAGCTGCAGAAATGAAAGACAAAATGAAGATGGAGAAGTATAATAAAACACTGTCAGAGATAATGTTTATATTAGTTTCTGCATTAAGTAAGGAAGTAAGAGCTGAAATTAGAAACCTAGAAAAACCAGATGAGGTTTGGAAGGAGCTGCACAACCTATTTGCAGAAATCGAGTAAAATAAGGCTTACGATATATGCTCTCAGTTCTTTACCTACAAACGGGATCAACACTTGGATATGGCTGGAAACCTATCTGCAATAAAGTCATTATGGGGAAAGCTTCAAGAAGAAATTAAGAACGTTCAAGACAAGAAAGAAGACAACTAACCTCAGATATTGCTGATTTGCAATATATTTGTAATCCTACCAGTAGAATATTCAAACTTTCAGATAACTTGGTTAATGATTCACAAGGATAAAGCAAGAAATCTTGACAATCTCACAAATTGGCTATGCACAGAAGCAAGAAATCTGACCACAAGGGAAAAAGAAAAGGAAGATACAGCTTTAATAGCAGTCAATAGTACTAAAGAAGCTAAAGGTAAAGGTAGAAGAAGGTCTTAGGAGCCCTACAGAAAACCAGCAAGAACAATAATAAATAGAAAAAGTATCCGTGCCACTATTGTCACAAGAAAGAACATTTGTTGTAAGAGTGTCAAAAATGGATAGCAGATGGAAAATCGGGGAAAAAGGATCCAACTAAGCCGCTCTAACTATTGTAAGCAATTGTGTTTTTCAAACTCAAAATACTACCGTATCGCATATTGGTACATGGACAGTGGTGCTTCTTACCTGCTTCAAAAAATTTGAGTTACCATCCAGTTACAATGGCAAATGGACAACAGATAAGTGCTATTGGTAGAGGAACAATTTGTATGGAAGCGTATTTGAATGGTGTTTGGAATCCAGTAAAGCTAACCAAAGTATGGTATGTGCCTGGTATTTTTGCTAACTTATTCTCTGTAACTGCTGCTCAAGATTTAAATGTAAATAGTAAATTTGTTTCAACATCTGAGGGTTGTACTTTGTTTGATAACAATGGTCAACCGCTAATCAAAGGACATAGAAGTCGAGGGGGCGGCTTGTTTAAGCTAGCAGTAAGAAAATCAGTAGGCCTAATGGCTGTTATGGAAGGTGTTCCAGCTGATAATCAGTTGCAGTTACTTCATGAACGACTAGAACATCAAAGCAAAACCCATGTACAAGAAATTGCAAGGAAGGAAATGAACCTTAATCTCAAGCTTGACAATGAGGTATGTGAAGGTTGTGCTTATGGAAAAATGCACAGAACGCATTTTAGAAGGAGATATGAACACAGAGCTTCAGTGCCGGGTGAAATAATTCACTCTGATGTTGCGGACCTTTCTTGGGTCAATAGCAGGTTCAATATATTTTGTATTGTTTAAGGATGACTACTCGCTACCACAGTGTTTACTTTATGAAAACAAAATCTCAAGTTATAGAAAAGTTCAAGCAGTTTCTTGCAGAAGTCAAAGTTTCAGGCCATATAATATACAAGTTAAGATGTGACGGAGGAGGTGAATTTGACAACGAAAGTATTAGACAAGTTCTTCAAGCAAATAGAATGCAACAGTTGAACACAATGACGTTACACCCCACGAAATGGATCTGCAGAGAGAGAAAATCGAACTATTGTTGAATGTGCAAGGTCAATGATGCATGCTCACGGTGATCTGTCTCAAGGCTTGTGGGCTGAATTAATAAATACCGCAGCCTATATTTTGAACAGAACTGCTAAGACATCAGTTGCCGGCAAGACTCCATATGAATCATGGTTCAGAAAAAGTGCTTCGATAAAACATTTCTCATTCACTTTCTTGAAGATGAATCGGAAGATGATGAATTAATAGACAAAGATACAGAACAGCAGGAAGAAAACATCGTGCAAACTCGCCACCTCCGAGATAGATCAACGGTACGGCAGCCTGTTCGTTTTGAAGATTTTCTGATGAGTGCTGTTGTGAAGAATGCACATATGAACCAAATACATATATGGATGCAACAAACTCTGAAGATTATTTTCACTGGCAAAAAGCGATGGAAGATGAGATTAGCTCACTTAACATGAATGGACACTTACTGAACTTCTCAAAAGCCTTTTAATTGACCTTGTAAATGGGTATACAAAATCAAAACAAATGAGGATAGATCCATAGGCAGGTACAAAGTTCTTCTAGTTGTCAAGTTCGTCTGATACTGGAAAAAAGTTATGATGACCTATGTCTATTTATCCGAAATTACAATGGAAAAGTTAATCGTTGTTCTCTATGTTGACAATGGATTCATCGCTTCATCGCTACGACTTATGATGAAGATATAAAATTATTATAAGAAGAATTGAAGAAAGAATTTAAAATCAAGTAAAAACCGGTAGATTATTTTTTTAGGATTGGAGATTTCAAATTCTAGTGAAATTATCAAATTAAGTCAAAAAGGATATGTTTCAAGAATTTTGGAAAGGTTCAATATGGAAAACTGCATATCAGCCCCAACACCTATAGTAAAATCTGAACTAGAAGATAACAGAACGGAGATATCTTTCCCATATCGAGAAGCTGTCGGAGCCCTCATGTACCTCATGGGTAGTACCAGACCGGACATCGCGTACGCAGTGAGTGTATGTCCAGATGCCTAGAAAATGTTACAGCGAATTATTTGTGTCGAGTGAAGCGAATACTCAAATATCTTCAGGGTACTAAAGACTGTGGAATCGTGTACAAGAAGAACGTTGGAAGTAGCGTACTTAACTGCTACAGCGATTCAGACTTTGGCGGTGACCATGAAACCAGGAGGTCTACATCAGGACTACTGACTCTGTATGCAGGTGGAGCGATATCATGGATCAGCCAACGACAGCTTTCTGTTCAACTTTCAACTACGGGAGCTGAGATAGTAGCTGCGAGTGAGGCGGCGAGGGATGCAATTTGGTTAAAGCGACTACTAAGTTCACTAACTGAACTTAAATGCACATCTGTGGTCTTCGTAAACACTGAAGCCGCTATATGTCTAGCACAGAATCCAGAGCATCATAGAATTCCCAAACACATTGAAATCAAATACTTCTTCATACGAGAATCAGGGACAGCAGGAAACGTCGACGTAAAGAGAATTGACACTAGCTAACCTCATGTACCTCGCTGATATGTTTACAAAACCTTTTCAAGACAACAAATTGGACTGACTTAAATTTTCTTTGCAGCCTAAGAAGCCTTCAATAGGGGGGACGTTACATATAATAACTATTAGTTTATATTTATTATATTTTTAGCACTCAAAGACTTCCTTATGAAAATTCATATGTCTTTGTTTTGTTTTACATATGTTTTCTATTGTCGTGTTTATTATTCTTAAAAAGTACTGTTGCAGTTATTTTTTTATGTGAAGTATGCAGTTATTTTTAATCATTAAAAATATCATGGAAGTTTGTTCAAGTGTTCATTAATTTTATTGTATTAAATTACCTTGTAACACAAGTATTTTATAACAAAAAAGTTACTACTACTTAACCTTTTATTTTATGTATATATCTTTATATATATTTTTTTTACTGTGTCTTCAATGTTATTTTTATTGTTTTATTTGAATACTCGTGCTTTAATATGTGTGAACTTTTTATAGACAATTTCCACACCACCGAAAAACAAATGAACTTTAATTATGTTCAGATGCAAAAGAAACACTCTTTATGTTAAAAACCTCAGCCATACAAAGAGTAACTATAAACTAAAGTAAGCCATGAAAAATGCAAGCATTTCCTTAACAGCTGATATAAAAATAATAAATACACTGTAATGATGTCAGTGTCGTGGGGGTAAAGCACTGATGTAAATTAATTCCAATGATTTAAATAGCCCAAAATATTGAAAGGAAAAATGGTTTTACTATTGAAAAATATTGTTAAGCATAAAAATATTTTTAATTTGCACGAGTGATAATTATATCTACTTTTATTACTTTAGTAAACAATTAAATATATATACAGGGTGTTACTACAATAAAGTCCCACACCAGCTTAATAAATTCCGACCGATTAAAGATTAAAGCAATAAAACTTGGCACATTATTTACACTTATAAATATACTTGTTGAAGTAATTATCATCTTCCTGCAATATCGAGGGGATGTAGTCAGGAGTAAATCTAGGACTAGACAAACACAAGTAGTCAGGAGTAAATCTAGGACTAGACAAACACAAGTAGTCAGGAGTAAATCTAGGACTAGACAAACACAAGTAGTCAGGAGTAAATCTAGGACTAGACAAACACAAGTAGTCAGGAGTAAATCTAGGACTAGACAAACACAAGTAGTCAGGAGTAAATCTTAAATGAGTATACGACAAGTAGTACTTTAAATTAAAAAAGGTCTTTTGAAGTAGAACAAAAAACCACAACTCTGACCTCACTCTTTAAAAAATTGCGTAGGTTTATAAAACAGTCAAATTTGGTACATCAGTACTGCACCTATGTACTTTAGTATCTTTCTAGTATCTATCTACTTTGTTACTACTCGATCTATGCTCCCGTTTAAGATTTTATTGTAACTGATTGTGGACCGTCTCCATGATATGACAGAAAAATGGTATATCCTTAAAAAATACTATATTTATAGGTGCAATAATGGTGTACCAAGATTTATAGCTTTGTCTATAACATTTCAGCATTACCTGGTGCGGTAGTTGAAATGTTGTCAGTTGGTAGTTGAACACTGATTGTCAATGTTACAATAGCTGTGTATTTTTCAGTTGATAGTTGAAAACTGATTGTCATATGCTGCAATAGTTGTACATATGTCAATTGGTAGTTGAACACTGATTGTTATATTCTGTAATAGCTATACATTTGTTAGTTGGTAGCTGAACTCTGACTGCCATATGCTACAAAAGGTGTGCATTTGTCAGTTGATATTTGAAAACTGATTGTCATATGTTACAATAGCTGTGCATTTGTCAGTTGATAGTTGAAAACTGACTGTCATATGCTGCAATAGCTGTACATTTGTCAGTTGGTAGTTGAACACTGATTGTCATATGCTTCAATAGTTGTACATATGTAAATTGGTAGTTGAACACTGATTGTTATATTCTGTAATAGCTGCACATTTGTTAGTTGGTAGCTGAACAATGACTGCCATATGCTGCAATAGTTGTACATTTTTCAGTTGGTAGTTTAACACTGATTGTCATATACTAAAATAGTACTGTAGTTCGTAGTTTTACCAATAGACCCACATCAGTGTACACTTCAGAGCAATCAAACTGACCAAGGCTGGCAGGAATAAATTACATACTGCACGATGTAAAATCAGCATAGATAGTTTTGTTTTAATCATCCAAAAAGTTACGACCAACGTCCGGTTTCCCGGACGTCGGGCTTCTTTGCATATACATTGAACGTCCGGAAAACCGGACGTTGGGATTGGAAGGGTTTTAAGTCTATGGAGGTTAGCCTACTCCGCGTATGGTGTTGATGTTTTTTTTTTTTTTACTAATAGTCAGTTTCCATCAAGAGCAATGTTTCTGTTTGCTTCTGATAATCCCTATAGTCTAATATTCACCATGTATTTTAGTTATTGTTATTCTTTTCTCTCTTTACTTATCATGTAATAATTCGTGTTTTAGTTATTTCCAGCCTATGTCATGTTTATTGGTTATGTGTTTCCTTTTCAGTAGAAGACAATATTGTGACGTTTTTTTTATACGTCCTAATTTAAAAATAATTAATCACTATGTGGGTTTTACAAATAAGCAACACGATATACTAAACAATTACTAAATTTATTGAATATATAAAATTAACTTATTATATTTAAATGGATTAATTCCTTAACTTTAACTATTGTGAAAAGTACAATTTACTATTAGGCCTACTGTTACAGTTAAACTAATTTATATTTACAATCTTAGATGGCATCAATAATTACAACTACTAATTGCAAAGTGACTTTACTAAATTCCCTTCTTTTAATTACAATTCCTAGCTCTATAAAGTGGCTTTCCTAGATTATCTACTAATATTTACAATGACTAACTATAAAGTGACTCTACTAGCTTCCCTACTACCTACAGTCCAATGCTAACAGTTCACTCACAGTTTCTTCAGTGTCCCTTCAGAAGTCGTCCACAAGTACCGCAATGCTCCTTCGTTGATCCCCACAACGAACCACTCACCGGTAACTTCTCCGTAGACCACTTCTCTATACACGGACACTTCACTCGCACTGTAGAACTGTCTCACTGTCGCCGCAAACACCTGGGCTGTAGGCTGTAGACTCACTGACTGACTGACTGACTGACTGACTCGCGCTGGTATCCGGGCCGTATATATCACCTGCAGGTCTCCATCTAGAAGCTTCTTGAATTCCCCTGCGTCCGAAGTTCCATGACAGAGCTGGCTCGTCAACCCAGAAGATTCTAGAAGTCTATTGAAGAGGTAAAGGGGCGTTCATGCGTAAGCCATTGTGCCCCAAAGGTTGTAAACAAGCAGGGCAGGTGGTCAGCGACCCATCCATTACTTCCGCATCACCGGTTCCCAGGATAGAGGCCACTCGGAATGTCACACTGCCCCCTCCTTAAGGCTGATCGTCCCGATCAGCTTCCGCCCCATGGTACGGTGCTAGGCGATCAAGGTGGACCACAAGCATCTTGCCTCTTGGGTGTCTTTGAATCCTGTAGACCACATCGTTGATTCGTGTCACTACCCGATAAGGTCCTTGCCAATCCTGTTGAAATTTCGGGCATCTCCCCTTCTTCCGGATGGGACTGTAGAGCCACACCAGGTCGTTCACCTGGAATCCAGTGGAATTGGCTTGCCGGTCGTAGCGAGCTTTCATTTTGTCACTGGCCATTTTTAGGTGCTGACGAGCGAACTCGTGAGTGTCGTGTAGGTGGTCGACGAGCTCGCAGGCGTAGTCCGTTGCGGGCTGCTTTGCGTCAGGTGGCAGGCCGAACATGAGGTCACTAGGCAGCCGCAGCTCCCTTCCGAAGATCATCCTCGCTGGGGTGAAACCCGTAGTATCGTGGACCGAAGATCTGTACGCCAGGAGGAAAATGGGCACCTTCCGATCCCAATCCCGCTGATTGGTGGACACAACTTTCCTGAGGTGTCCAACGAGTGTCTTTATGTATCTCTCGACCATCCCATCAGATTGCGGATGAAGCGCAGTAGTCCGTGTCTTGTGCACTCCGAGACGCTGAAGCACCTCCTTCATCAACAAGGATCCGAAGTTCGTCCCTTGGTCGCTGTGCAGCTCACGTGGCACTCCATACCGACAGATGAATTCGTTCACCAAGCACCCAGCCACTGTTGCGGCTTCTTGATTTGGTATGGCGTATACTTCTGGCCATTTCGTAAAGTAGTCCATGGCCACCAGGAGATATTTATTTCCTGCATCTGACATGGGAAATGGACCGGCGATGTCGATGGCGATCCTCTCGAAGGGTGCCCCAACGTTGTACTGTTGCATTCTGCCTCGACTTCTTGTTTGTGGCCCTCGGCTTCCAGTACAGATATCACATTGGCGGCACCACTTCTCTACATCAGCCCTCAAGTTCAACCAGTAGAACCGCTGACGTAGCTTGTCCACCGTTCTGTTGACACCTAAGTGCCCACCAGATGCTCCATTGTGGATCTCCTCCAGCACTTCCTTTATTTTACTTCTGGGGAGCACAATCTGTTCAATCTGCTTCCTACCATTAGGGGCCTCCCAGATTCTTATAAGCACTCCGTTCTTAACCCTCATTGAGTCCCACTGTGCCCAGTAGCTCTTATAAACATGGTTCCTAGCTGCAATGGCCTCCCAGCTAGGACGAGCCCCCGATTCCTTCTCCCGCAGCAGTGGTCCAACCTCACTATCCTCAAGCTGCTCTTTACGGAGTTCCTCCGGCTCCCATCCACTAGCTGGCTCCAAAGAGACACAGCGCACTTCCACGGACAGATTCCTTTCTTCTACCTTGGAGCAGTGCTTACAACCCTCTGGGCAAGGTCGGCGAGACAGGGCGTCGGCATTGGAATGGTTTCTCCCTCGTCGGTGTTCAGAGGTGAAGTTGTATTCTTGAAGACGCTGCACCCATCGAGCTGTCTGCCCCTCCAGGTTCTTGAAGTTCATTAGCCAAGTCAGGGCAGAATGGTCGGTCCTTAAATGGAAAGGCTGTCCATAGAGGTACTTGTGAAAGTGCTCTAATGACTTCACGACTGCAAGTAGCTCTCTTCTGGTGACGCAATAATTCCTCTCTGCTTTGGATAGCGTTCTGCTGAAGTAAGCTATTACAGCTTCATGGTCGTCCTGAACTTGGGAGAGAACTGCCCCTATACCCACATCGCTGGCGTCCGTGTCCACAATGAATTTCTCTCCAAACCGTGGGAACCCTAAGATTGGAGCGCTGCAAAGAGAAGTTTTAAGCGTCTCAAAAGCCTCACTAGCCTCCGGAGTCCACTCAAACTTACGCTGTTCTTCGGTGAGCTTGGTCAGTGGCTTAGCAATATCAGCATAGCCCTTCACGAAGCGGCGGTAGTAGGTGCAAAGTCCAAGAAAACTCCTCACCTCATGTTTGTTACGTGGGACAGGCCACTCCTTCACGGTGCTAATCTTCTCCGGGTCCACAGTCACTCCTTCAGATGACACTACGTGTCCAAGATAGTTAACCTTATTCTTGAAAAGATTACATTTTTTTAGGTTTAACTTCAGGTTGGAAGAACGAAGCCTCTTAAAAACTTTCTCCAGATTCTGAAGATGGTCGTTAAACGTCTTCCCTATGACTATGATGTCGTCCAGATACACTAGACAAGTTTCCCAAGTCAGTCCCCGTAGCACATTTTCCATGAGTCTCTCGAAGGTAGCTGGAGCATTGCAGAGTCCAAAGGGCATCACCGTGAACTGCCAAAGTCCGTTTCCATTCCCTATGGAAAACGCTGTTTTCTCTTTGTCCTCCGGAGCTATCTCCACCTGCCAGTACCCGCTCTTCAAGTCCAGGGTCGAGAAGAACTTACAGCCTCCGAGAGCATCCAGAGTGTCGTCAATCCGGGGCAAGGGATAACTGTCTTTCTTCGTAACATTGTTCAGTAGACGGTAATCCACGCAGAACCTGGAAGTCCCATCCTTCTTCTTTACTAATACTACCGGCGAAGTCCATGGGCTGCTGGAGGGCTCAATCACTCCATCTTGCTCCATTTCTTTTATTTTTCGCTCTGCCTCTTCTCTCTTCGCCCAGGGTAGTCTCCTAGGTATTTGACGGATTGGTCTAGCGTCCCCAACATCAATTTTATGTTGAACCACAGTTGTTCTACCTTTTGGCCCCGTAGCAGTTTCAAACACATCTTGATATTCTGTTATTAACCTTGCGACTTGCTTCGTTTGATCCAATGCCATTCCCCTGCATGCATCTCTTACAAACTCCGCTATATCTTCTGGAAGGTTTTTATGGTCTGAAGAGATATTCCTATCAGCTCGTGAAACAGAAGAAACCGGAGAACATTTACCTAGGAGCTTACCTTGTTTCAATGCAACAGGATGGTCATTCAAATTCATCATACGGACTGGAACTTCCTTAGAAGATTTGAACAGTGTTTTCGCTACAAGTACCCCACGTCCAAGTTCCTCGTCGTTTATAACTGGTTCCAGCATTAAGTTCTGGCCTTCCGGAATAGTCTTGTCCATTTCTGCTCTGACGATCTTTTGAGTTCGAGGTGGCAGAGTGGCGTCCTTCAACAAGCGCACCCAAGAAGATAAATTCTTCCTATGCTGAAGAGCAACTTCCTCTCCCCCAATGGTCGTCACTCCTTTCCTGAGGTCCAACTGTAAGTCAAGTTTCGTCATCATGTCCATGCCGAGTATGACGTCCTCCTCAATGTCAGCTACAAAAGCGCGATGCTCAAGACATGCACCCCCGATGCAGAAGGTGGCAACTGTCTCCCCGCGGACGCTGGCAAAGTCCCCAGTCGCAGTCTTCACTGTCCAGGTCGTCGGAGTTATTTTCATAGAGGAAGGACAAATATCTTCATTCAATATCGTCATCGTTGCACCAGTGTCCAGCAAAAGGCTTCTGGGCTCCCCGTTTACCAATCCGTCTATGTAAAGGCTGTTGGTCTGACCTGACAAAGATGCTACGATGATGCTCTTAGCTGGGGCCTCAAGTTGCTGGATTGACAGTTGCCCCTTCCCATCAACCCTTTTTAGTTTTCCTGCCTCTGCCACCCGAGAGACTTTACTCGGGCATTTACTTCGGGGATGGCCTAACTCTCCACACCCCCAACAGCGAATCTCCTTCTTCCGGTCCCTCAGGGCATCAAGCACTTTTCTTACGATATCTTCTATCTTCATAGGTTCTTCTTCCTCTGCGTAGACTCCTCGCAGACGTGCCTGGCCCCGGACGGATTGCTTTACGGCCTCAAACTCTAAGGCTTGCGTCAGGGCCTCGTTTAAAGTGTTAGGCCGGGCCAACTTTACAGCCTGCTGCGTCTCAGCATCACGCAGCCCATCGAGGAACCTTTCAATGGATAGGCTCTCGTAGACAGCTTCGTCCACTGTGGGATAAGCGCCCCTCACTAATCGTGCGATGTCAGCTTCGAATTCTTGAAGACTCTCATTGGACTTCTGGTGACGACTCCTGAGCTGAGATCTGTAGACCAGTTCCATGTGTTTATGTCCGAACCGCATTTCCAACCGTCTAATCAAATCTTCGTAATTCTGTCGCTCAGCAGGTGGAACGGTTTGCAGTACGCTCAGAGCTTCTCCACGAAGTGAAAGACACAACATGGACGCCTTCGCTGATGATGGCCAATTGTAGACAGCAGCAGCAGTCTCAAACAAAGTAATAAAGTCTTCCCAGGACATCTTTCCGTCAAAGGTTGGCAAACTTGCGTTATTTACGGGTGGACTCACACTGGGCCGAGGTTCCAGGCTGGTCGGTTGCTGTCCACTTCCTGAGATCCCAGGTGGTTCGTTGCAGGTTATTGACTCCTTCCTCTCCTGAACCATTTCTTCTAAAACCCTAATCCTATCACCTAATTGCTTCGAACTGTCATTTAATTGTTTTTTAAATTCATTCGAACAGTCATCTAATTGTTTTTTAAATTCGTTTTCAACTTGGCAAATTTTATAATTAAATTCTGTAGCTAACTCTTCCTTCAAGGTTTTACAATTACTATTTAGTTTTTCGGTTAAGTCATCTTTCACTTCTTTTAAGTCACCTTTTAAGTCATTTTGTAATTTATGTAATTTCTCTGCATTTCCTTTTAAGTCATTTTGTAATTTCTCGACATTTCTGTTTAAGTCACTTTGTAATTTCTCTGCATTTCTGGTAATCATAGACTTAAGTGAACTAGCTTCAGTTTCAAAAAGGAATGTTTCTGGATCATCCCCTGCTTCTAGCATTGCCTGCTTAAGTCTATTTAATAAAACTGATTTTGTTCCAGTATGATCTAAGTCCCTTTCTTCTAACTCCCGCTTTAAATCAGCCACTTTTAAGTCTACTAACTTAACTCCACTAGATGCCATCGTTCTTTTGCAAAACTACGTCTGAACAATATAGAATTACAGTAAATGAATTCAATAAACAGCTTAACAATAACTTTCAATAGATAAAAATATTAAACGTGTTGCTCAACAAATCTATCCCACTTCTGACATCAGTGTGACGTTTTTTTTATACGTCCTAATTTAAAAATAATTAATCACTATGTGGGTTTTACAAATAAGCAACACGATATACTAAACAATTACTAAATTTATTGAATATATAAAATTAACTTATTATATTTAAATGGATTAATTCCTTAACTTTAACTATTGTGAAAAGTACAATTTACTATTAGGCCTACTGTTACAGTTAAACTAATTTATATTTACAATCTTAGATGGCATCAATAATTACAACTACTAATTGCAAAGTGACTTTACTAAATTCCCTTCTTTTAATTACAATTCCTAGCTCTATAAAGTGGCTTTCCTAGATTATCTACTAATATTTACAATGACTAACTATAAAGTGACTCTACTAGCTTCCCTACTACCTACAGTCCAATGCTAACAGTTCACTCACAGTTTCTTCAGTGTCCCTTCAGAAGTCGTCCACAA
>JAQJVL010005416.1:0-35558 GCA_035578905.1 Stictocephala bisonia | reverse complement strand
CCTCCCTTCTCAAATAAAAGAAGTAATGAGTGGAGTGGCAAAAAGAATTGGAGAAGAAAATATGAAGGTTATGGCATTTGCGGATGACTTAATGGTTTGGGGAAGTAAAATAAAAGAGGTACAAAGACAGTTGGATGTGTGGGTAGAAGAAGTAAAGAAATATGGGATGAAATTCAATGTGTCGAAAAGTGAATATATGGTAACAACAAGGAACAAAGAGTGTATATTAGAAAAAATTAATGCTGGGAAGAGAGGAAATGAAGAGAGTACAGTTCTTCAAATATTTGGGTAGTGTCCTGGAAGAAAATGGTAAAAATGAAAGAGACATAAATGAACGAGTTAGACAGGCTGGAAATTTTTACAAATTAGTTAGGGGATTAATAAGAGACAAAGGATTGCCACAACGAAGTAAAGAAATTATATATAGGACATACTACATACCAATATTAACATATGGAGCAGAGACATGGGTAATGAAGAATAGAGAAAAGAGCAAGATACAGGCATGTGAGATGCGTTTCCTGAGAGGTAGATTAGGAGTAACGAAGTGGGATAGAATAACGAAATGAAATTATAAGAGACAGATTAAATGAAGAACCTCTGCAAGATAAAATAGAAAGGGAAAGAATTAGATGGTTCGGACATGTGAAAAGGATGGAGGATGAGAGGATACCAAAAAAGTGGATGGAGTGGAGGATACAGGGTAAACGTCCAAGGGTAGACCAAGGGATAGATGGAGAGATGGGTTAAAGGAGAGTGTATTTAAGAAGAGGGGAGGTATGGGAAAACATATTCGAAGAAAGGAAGTGGGAAGATAAGCTATGGTGGAGAGGACTGTGTACCAAGCAGACCCGGAGAAGACTGTAACCTTGCTGCTGATGGTGATGATGAAATACAGATTACACATTTTACAAATAGAAATCAAGTATAAATATTACTACAAATAATATTTGTCTTGCTACATCTAATAATTTACGGTAAATTCAATACCCAATGAAAACGGCTTTTAAAATATTTAAAATACAGTCAGTAAACATGACAGTTTAAAGCTACGACTTTTTAAAGCTATTAGTTACTAAATGAGATAGTTAGCAGTCAATTTCCCTTGACCCAACATTAGTGAACTTTGGCCAATCTAAAGTTTAGTTTACGGCTCGTGAAGATAAGTTAATTCTTTATTTCACTTCGTAATAAAACGGTTTTCAATCTGTTCGTGACATTTTTAGATAGTGTTGTTGTTTTAACTGAAATATAGATAAAACACATTTATAAACCTAACTGTTATATTTATTATCTTCCACTATTTAATATTATTCTTGTTGGCAATAGTTAACGTTTATGGTAGATTCAAGTAAGTAAACACTCGTAACGCGCAAGTACCAAAAATGACTATTAAAGATTATTTTAAATTACGGCTTTGAAAAAGCTATTCAGTAATTTAGTTACTAAACGCATTTAAATGACAAACATCACGTTAATGTAAAAGCATTTTAATCATATATTGGATTTAAATAAGTTATTTTTTTAATGCGAAAACATTTCTTTACTTTATCCAGAATATATGCTTCAAATGAAGCTGATTAAATAAGAGATAAAATCAATTGAAAGGAATACATGTATGCAGTAAAATAGCAGATAATTTTTTCATCTATATTATATTTGAAACGGTATAAAGGTCACTTAATAGAGTTTGACTATTACAAACACCATTGGGTTCCTATTTGATGGCTATTAGTGCTACCACCAAGTGTTTGGATTTAGCTATTACAAATACGTCCTTAGTTATACTTGATGCTAATTGAGTTAAATTAGCTACTTGGCTGTGGGAAATTATCTTGAAGTTCTAGTCAACTAGTGGATTTACCAGATACTTAGCGGAAAAAGGAATTAACTTGCATAGCATATAACAATGCAAATTCTTCGTTACATAATTTAGTGATGTAAATGGATTCATAGTCATTGTAATAAATGGAATTTAATATGTTAAATTGTCATTATGTTAAAACAATGAAATCAAAATCATATTCATTGTTTAATAGAAATACATAAATTTCGCAAATGGCTGCTAAATTTTCTATGATATTTGCCAAAACTTATTAGGATATTTTGTACCAACGCAAAAAGTGAATTAAGATGGATCACAACTTGAGGTAATAATCAATGACTTAAGTTCTTATGGTCTCAATCTTATTAATGTGTTTGAGAAGAAACAATTGTTTTTACATTGAAAAGAAAACTTTTTGTCCCAAAATTTATTTTTTTTTATTTTCACGATATTTATTTGCATCAATTTTCCCACTGAAGTTATTCCTATACACTTTTTACATGTATTTAAATGTTTTTTTTAATATATGCAAAACTTTAGAATGGCAAACTAATAAACAAGGTTTATTTGTTAGAGTTTTTAAAGACAGATTTTTTTAAGAAACCAAATTTCCCACTAAGCGTTTTGCGCAATTAATAATTTAAAAAGTTTAGAACTTTGATAAATTGTAAAATATTTTTTATTTTATTGGGTTAATTTAAAAAAAAATACTATTTAAAAAAATTTATTAAATATATAACACGACTTTTTTCAAAAAAAATTTTCAACATGTTTGTTAAGAAATTTTTTGTGATTCAAAATATCCACTCTTAAAAAATTAACTGGTAATTAGACTGAAAATATTTTTAAAATTTTATGGCTTTAAATAATTTTGTTAGACAGTTTTTAAAAGGGGGTAGCCCACGAAAAACAACAGAATATTTGTTAAAAACTTTATAAATTTAAATTTTGGTATCTTGCTGATTCAAAAATATTTTGAACAATGAAGTTAACAACACTAATATTCGATTTACTGCGTAAACCTACAGAAACTTTTTTAAATTGGGATTCATTCATAGTATTTGACAAAGGGCTTTCAGTAAATACGACTGACAAGCAAAGAGCAAAACTAACAACCCACGACACTGAATCAACGGGCTTCCGCAAAGTACATTGTTCCCAGTGTTTCCCCCTCTAATTGATCTGGGTAAAAAAATCTTTAATGTGGCATTAATTCGTATACTTGAAGGGGACAATAGGCTAAAGTTTTCAGAAAATTTACCCCTGACGACCCAAAAAGAGCAAATAAATTCCATGACACTGAATCAACGGGTTTCTGCAAGTACATTGTGTAACCAGTTTTTCCCTTTAAGTTGATCTGGGTGAAACGTCTTTAATTTGGGGATTAATTCAGTACATTGACAGGAGACAATGGGCTAAAGATTTCAGTAAATACGCCTAAACCCCCAAGAGCAAACTAACATATCCATAAACCTGAATAAACGGGTTTCCCCAAAGTACATTGTGAAACCAGTGTTTTTCCTCTAATTGATTCGGTAAACCAAAACAAATATAACATCCCATCAGAAATTTTTCAAAAAAAAAGAGAAAAGACAGTTCCCGCTGTTGTTTAAATTCTGCTGTTTTAAAAGGGAATTTGTTGTTTTACCCAGTCGACAGAAAGTATATTGACATTGTTTTTTTTATTTAAATTTTTATGGGTGGTATTTTATCATTATCTTTTTTAAGAAAGTCCCATTTTTTAAAGGGAAAGAGGTCGATCTCTTTTTTTAAATTTTCCCCTAAATTCCAATACAACATTATCTGTTGGGGAATTTTTCACACATAGCAAAGAGAGAACCAGTACAGTACAATTTGAATATTACTGATAACATGGTTTTTTCAAAGCCATATTGGACCCGTCTTTCCCGAGTCAGGTTTACAGTTTGACCCTTAGATCACGCAGCCACGGCTGCCCAACTCATAGTTCATTCCTTATTTGACTTTTAGTATTAAAACATTTTACGCCCCACTTTTAAATTTTATAAAGCAATTCAAGTTTTTTTTCATTTGTCAGTAACTGCAATTTTCCACCCTTTTCCCCCTTAGTGAAAATTAATTTAAACATTCAACTTATGGGTTTTAACGTATCTCTTGCAACAATAATATGTTCTCTCCCCAAACAAGCACATTGGTACGCCCCCATCGCCCACCCATACAGGCACAGTGTTTTGACCCACCCGCCCCCCATACAAGCCGTGGTACTGACCTACCTGCCCACCCATACGGCACAGTTTTTACTGACCCACCCGCCCAACCAACAAGCCACAGTGATATTAATAATAAGTCATAAAAAATATATTATCATTTTTTTTTATTAACTTTTTGTGGCTTTTTAAATAAATGGTTTTAGTTTTTACCAACCTTTAAGATCTTTCTGGACTTCCCATAAGAACGATTTTCTTTGGATTTAAATAAAAAATGTCTTTTTAAATATTTTTTAGAGCTTGTTTTGAATTAGGATTAAAAACCCAAAATTATTTTACTAACAATAATATTCTCTGGCAATGAAAAAAAAATTATTATGTTTTATCTAGGTTATAGAATACTATAAATTTGTGAGTAAACTAACTTGATCGGGGGTTTCAATGAAATAACTGATTATCACTTTGAAATTTTTTTAATTCAATATAGATTTAATTTAATATTGTTCAAAGTAAAAACATATTTACATAAAAGGGGAAAAGTATTTGATAAAACCTATCATACTAGTAATTTTTTTTCCAAATAAACTATCATCCATTTTTATGCAAATTGTAATACATTATATTATTTGATAGGCAAAAAACACTAAAACATAAATATATTACCCATTGATTATTACTAAAGTATTATTTATTGTAAAAAAATTTTATCAAAATTACATAAACAAAATGGCCAACGAGTTCTATGCATAAAAAACTAATTTTTTAAAAGTATTTTTATTCGAATTTTTACTTAGTATTTTTTTATAAATTTTTAAAAAAAAATAAAGGTTAGTTTTGTATTTTTAACAGGGGTTCGTTAGTAAATCAATACTGAGGAAGTTTTGGTTAGGTTCGGAATTGGGGTAAGGGAAATAAAAAACCTAAAGGGAAAGGAAAAAGGGGGAACTTACCTCCCACAGGAGTGCACGTTACTTTTGGGGCATGTATTGATTAAATTATTAAGTTCAAAAAATTGACTTTTACAACAATTTGTTTTGAGTGACCACATTTTAATTTTACAATATGAAAACCCATCCATTTTATGTTAATTTAACAAACCTCGTTTTGGGTTCCATACGTAATATTGAAAATTTTTTACGAAATTTTTAAAAAGATTTAACAAGTTGTACCCAAAAAATATTATCCTGATTGTTCAGGGTATGTAAATTATTAATGTTGAGTGGGGGTGGTGACATCAAGAGGTATGTTTAGGGGGCGGGTGGGCCATCAAAGGGGAAAGTTGGATTGTGGGTGTTACCAAAAACTATATAGGGAAGTTCGAGGGCTGTAAAAGAAGTGTTGTTGAGTGATTTCTGTCTACAGGTATGTGAGGCCGCCTAGAAGTATGTTGGGGTGGGACTCGGAATTCGTTTAGGAAACGTAAACGGTCGAGGGGTCATATAAGGTGAGGAAATGGTGATATATACATTCAAAGGTATAAAAAAAATTTTACTTACAATTATAATCACGAATAATGCACAAAATATGCAAAAATTTTCCATGTCATTTTTGTTTTTAAATAATCGGTTTCAAAAATACAGATTTGATTAATATGTAATTTTAACATTTTGAAAAACCCACGCAAAGGAACGGGTTAAAGATATTTTATATTTGACAATTTTTTAAATAAATATTTATTGGTTTGTCTTTTCAAAATTTTAAAAAAAGGAATTTATAAAAAAGGCATTATATGAATGATCTGGGGTTACCACAAGTTTTTTGATTTTTGACAAGTTTAAAATTTTATTCTGTTCTTTGAGTTCTTGAGTCTGTTCTATTTTACAAAATCACAAAAACTTTATTATAAAAGAAAGTCAAAATCTAAAGAAGCCAAATTTTTTGAATATGAATAAACACTCATTTAAGAACGAAATCAAGTTTCGGGAAAATTTAAATTATCATTGAGTTTTAAGACAAACTTAATATTATGTTTAAAAAAAATAATTTAATAAGTTTTTTTTTTTAAATTAAATAGTATTAAGTTTTTTTTTTAAAAATAACACATTCTTTTTTTTTTAAAATTTAAATTTTTTATTAAAAAAACCCAGACAATCCCCCTACTTAACATTTAAATATGTCATTTAAGAGAAAAGACTCTTGTTTTTTGAATATTTTAAATGTCATTTTTAGGGGTTTGAAACTGGGTACCTATTTCAGTCAAAATAACTATTTTTTTGGGTATTTTACTTACTAAAGCATGACTTCTTTTAAAATAATTACCATTAGGCCTTTTCATATGTTAAAGGGTAAAAGGTTTTGCTTTAAAAATTGGTCTTTAAAACAAATTTAGGAAAGATTAAAATCTTATGGGAAGAGTAATACATATTATCTAATCGTTCAGTTTTGCCTGGTGGGTAAAAAAAATTGAAAGATTTAAATTTCAAAAATTTTAAAAGATATTTGCGACCTTATGAATTAGTTAAATTAACCTTTTTAAATCCGTCGTGAACGTTAATCTCTCTGGGGGAGATATCTACGTAGTACCAGAAAATTACAACAAAAAATGTTTCGACAGCAAACACGCAGTATAAAGATTACTTTTGAAAGAAATCTTAGCCGCAATACATTTATGTTATTGATGTTTAATAATTGATTTTAACGTACTGGAAGGATAAAAATGTATTACTTTACCAGCGTTAGTGGTCACCAACATTTTTAAATTTTTTTTTTTTTAACGGTAAAAATTAAGGTCATTTTGAAGGCCAAAAGAGAGAGAGAAGAGGAGAAAAGGAGAGAGAGAAGGAAGAGGGGAAAAGAGAGAGAGAGAGAGAGAGAGGGGAGAGAGAGAGAGGTGCTATTTGAAAAAAGAAAACGATTATTAATATTTTTTGACAAAAAAAAGTTGCTTTGTTTTTAATATCTTTTATGTATATTTTCCCACTTGAAATATAAAGGAGCTACACCTTCTTTTATGTTTTTTTTCTCAAAAAAGCGTCACCTGTTCAAAACAAAAACCCTGGTGTCTTTTTAAAAAGAAAAATTTAAAAAAAAAATACAAAGCCCAAAACACCCATCACAAAAAATTTCGTATGCGCGGTGCTGTAACCATTTTTCTCTTTAATCTCATACTTGATTGTTTTTTGCTAAATTAAAACAAGTAAAAATTAACTTCAATTAAAAGATAATACTCTTTATATAGCTTTAAATTTTTATAAAAATTATTTTAAAAAAATAAACGATTGACTACAAAAAAAACGGGAATTCCCCAAACACAGAGTCCGGTACTAGAAAACTCCCTTTTTTCCCATTTAAAAAAGCAAAAATTTATTTTAGAAAAAGTATTACAGATAACTACTTTAACTAACATTTCAGTATTGAGTTCAAACAAGGTAAAATATTGTCAAATGTTTAAAGCAGTAAAAAGGGGAAGCTTATGATTGTTTCACTGTGAAACCGAAAAATTTGAATATGTTTAAACGATTATGCAAAATAGTATACATTCGATACTAAATATCACCCTGCATAAACAAGACGTTCATTAAATTTAATACTATTGCTCTTGAGAAACGAAAAAAACAATTTGCAAAAATCCAAAAAAGTCTTCACCCTTTTTTTATACAAAGGTAAGTAATTTTTTAACATTATTTCAGGGTCAAAATGGTCATTTATCTCTATCTTTAAATATCTTTCATTGTTGGACAGTTTTGAACGGGAAGGTAAACAGTGCCTAACCGTTATCTATTCCCAATTGAAAACAATGTCCATATATGTATGTAAAATATGTTGAGCATTTTTAAAAAATAAGTTTTTTAGTATTTTTTTTTTTTTTTTTACGATTTATTACAATTCATAAAAGTCTTTTGATATATTTTTATAATACAAATTAAATACGGATCAGAAGAATTTTAATTTTAAAAAATTTAAAAAATGAAGTTGATATTAAACATCTATTTGTTACAAAGTTTGTATTCAACAACAACAATACACACACGGGCAGTAATCACAACTCGCCCTTTAATGCAGTATTATTAGTTTTGTTTGTACCTACTAATGACTAAACAAGACTAACCCTGTTAAACCACCATTGTGGCACACACTTTGGCAAATCACAACTACAACACACGTAATGCAGCATTGCGTATTTTTGTCGTACCTACTAATGACTAAAAAGCAACCCGTAGAACTACCATTGTGCCACACAGGCAGAAAACACAACTAAACACACGTAATGCACATTGGTAGTTTTGTCGTACCTACTAATACTAAACGAGCTAACCCTGTTAAACTCACCATTGGGGCACACAAAAGGCATAATCACAACTACAACACACGAAATTTTTAGCATTGTTATTTTTGTCGTACCTACTAATGACAAAACAAAGCAAACCATGTTAGAACTCCCCTTTTTTGTGGCACCCCAATGGCAGTAATCAAACTACAACACACGTAATGCACATTGTGTATTTTTGTGTACCACAATACAAACAAGAGTAACCCCTTTTAGAACTTACCAAATATGGCACACACATGGCAGTAATCACAACTACAACACACGTAATGCACCCATTGTGTAGTTTTGTTGTACCTACAAATGATTAAACAAGGCAAACCCCCTGTTACCCTCCCCTTTGGGCACCAACATGCAGTAATCACAACACAACACACGAAGCACATTGTGTAGTTTTTGTCGTACCTACAATGACTAAACAAGAGCTAACCCTGTTGAACCACCATTGTGGCACACACATGGCAGTAACACAATACAACACACGTAATCAGCATTGGTAGTTTTGTCGTACCTAAAATGATAAACAAGAGCAAACCATGTTAGAACTCACCATTGTCACACTGAGTAGGGGGCGTGGGTGAATTAATTGCTAAATTTTAAAGTCAAGTTAAGGGGGATTTTCGAACGATGTTTTAATTTCTAAAAAATCATTTTTTCTCGTTATTTTTGTTTCAAAGAATTTTCCAAATAGCGACTTTTTAAAAAAAAAATTAAAGCTGCAATTTTTTTTTAAAAAGGGTTAAAAAACAAACTTTTAAAAATTTTATCCACCCAAAAATCGAACTTTAATCTTGTAAATATTTTCTTACAAAATGAAAAAAACGACACAATTTTGGTGTATTTTAAAGGGAATGATTACAAAAGTGTAGGATGGTTATAATACACGTGAGCATTTTATAATGATCTCGCGCCCCCGAAGGGGCCCAGTTAATTAAAGCCCAAACCCAGGAACACAAAGGGGACCGCATTTACGGGGAATCGAAACCACGTCTTTGGTACATTTTCAACTAATTGACGAGCCTGAAACTCATTCCTCCGCACAACAAAAACATTTAAATTTTTATAAATTGAACATTCGGAATCGTTCAAAGTTTTTCTTACACTTTAAAAATCACATTGACACCCACTAAGCCAGCTCTATTAAAAACGAAAGTATGTAAAATTGTAAGTACGTTTTAACTATACTGGTAACTAAATGTAAAATGATGTCAATTTGTGAAATTTTAATTTCTTATTACCTTCAATTTGGCACACAATTAAGGTTTACTTAATGCAGTTTTAATGAAATAAATTAAATAATAGCAAAAATTTTCTATATGCTGTTAAACATTACTGTATATGAGTATACATTTGAAAAAGCACATGGGAAAAGAATTTTACCAAATTTTAAAAGGAAAGCATTAAAATAGTGCGCTATAAAGAACAATGTTGTAATGGGGTATTGATAAAATTTTAACGGAAATGATTATTATCTTCCGACTGATAAAGTTGCTTTGTTTAATAATATGATTTTATAATAACTTTCTTTTGAATAGAAAATTTACATATCCATTAATTTTTCCCGATCAAAATGCGTCGCCCTGCTGTGACAAATAAGCCCTGGGGGCTGCTTTTTGCAAATAAGACCAAATTTAAAAAATTAAAAACGAGGACGCGGGGAAAAACAGACCAAAAAAAACAATTCACAAAGAACATTTCTGCATGCCGTATTGAAACATTTTTTTAAATTTCCCCTTTTATCACAATTTTTGATTGCTATTGCTAATTTAAATAATAATAATTGAAATTTAAATATGTAATAATTTTTTTTTAGTCTAAGCCAAAACCAACCTGTTCTATTTTTTAACCCTGAGCTAAAATTCCTCACCCCTGACCACTTGGCCAACAGAACCCCGAAAAAAAAAATCATAACATATAACGTTTATTTTCAGTAAAAAGCTATAATCAGGAAAAAAATCCACAATGTATAAACTTTAATCCTCGGTTTTTGGGGGCGATATATGTTTGTAATTTCGTCAATCATAACACAGGTTTCTGATTTTTGGAACTTTTTGGATCGTCCTACTTATGAGGAATCCAAAATCGTATAAGAGTTTTTGGGTTTTTCATTGGTAAACCTATTTACCAAGACCAAGTAAAAAAAGCCCCTGTCAAGCAAGGGTTTTGTTCAAAGGCCCTTTGTCGTAAACGATTTTTTTTTTTCAGTATTTCCCTACATTGTCCAAAACGATATTTTTTTCTGCAAAACCCTACTGTATTACCGCCTGTGAATCAAACTTACTGTAAAAATTTTTCTGAAATAATTAATGACATTAATTTTATTGCACACCAATGTTTTTTGGGATTTTGGGGAATGAAGCCAATATAGGGGCATTTAAAGTAAAAACTAAAATTTTTTAAAAAAAATTCTTATGACTAACTTTAAAGTGTTTTTAGTCACAATCCCTCTTACAAAATAGATCGATCATTAGAGGGTTTTTTAATGGTAAAATTTTTGCTCAATGAATCACCCCTAACTTAAAATTTACCATAAAAAAACCACTATAAACAAATTCAGAACGTATTTCTAAAAAAATCAATATATTTCTTGTAAATTTTTTTATACATCGAAAGAAGGGATCATAACAACCTATTTTACAGGGAGTCTCTTGGTCTTTTTCCCCATTTTATTCACACAGTTTGATGTGCCCTCACCGATTACTTTCCTTTGTATTGATCACTGCCACTGGCACTCGTAAAAAAACCGAAGGATCGCCTCGATTTGTGAAACACTTGGTACGGGCAAGTTTTTTTAAAACCAATACTTATTTTTTATATGCATCGACCGTTACTGGGTTTAAAACCCTAAGGGGCTAAGGTAAGGGCCCCATGTCCACTAATTTTCCAATTGTTCACTGTTTTCTCTCCTACCAACATGTTTTACTTTACTTTCCCCTACAAATATGTACTAATTTTCCTTTTTAATTAGTACTTATAGGGGGAAAATGTTTGGGTTGATTTACGTTAGGTATTTCGTTGGGTTTTAATTAAGAATTTTAAAACTAATTGAAATTTAAGAAATTTAAAATAAAAATTATTTAATTAATAAATCAAGAAACAGTTGAAAAAAATTTTAAATAACAATGAAATTTTACGTATAACAACGAAACTTATGTATTGTTGTTTTGATATTAAGGGGAGTTTTGAATCACATAACGAACAGATAACACGATTAATTCTATAATATAAATACAATATAATACACTGAATATCCCCGTAAAAAAACATTATTGTATTTTTACCATGAAATTTTGTTTCTAAAAGGTCAAGGGGTTTCAAAAAAAAAAAAAAAAAAAAAAAATATGTGACCCCTTACGTTTCAAATTATATATGGTTTTATTATATAAATGTTGTAAATAAATATATATTGTATAGTCGTGGTATTTTGCGTATTAGGATTAAACTGTTACAGAAACCCTACAAAAACCCTTTAAAATAATAAATAATATAGATTATATTTTTTTTTACTCTTAAACATAATTAAAATTAGTTAAATAAATAACATTTATTATTCCCTAAAATTATTTTTCCCCCTCTGAACTACTTTACTAATATGATATTTATTAAATTAAACCTTTTTTTTAATGCTAATATTTTTTGCAGAAAGTAAATAAACAATTCAAATCGTTTTTTTTAAAAATAACTATTAAGGGGCTGTGAAAAAATTTATCACCGTTTATATTTTCAGAGCAACAAAAATTTTTTTTCCCCTCTGATAACTAAAAAATCAACAAACTCCAGGTGTGTCAACCTTCCTTTAACCCCTTTTCAAAGTGGTTTTGTCAAATGGTTCAAGTGACCAAACCTGTCTTTACACACGTCACCCACAACTAATTGATATTTATTGAAAAAAGAAACATACTTTAAAATATTTAATACAAAATTTGATTTTTTCCAAGTGTATCAAACTTTAGTATTTACGTGTCTTTATATTTTCACAAAAAAATATAATAAAATAAGATTTTCTGCAAATATTTTAATAAAGTCAAAATTAAAAAAATTTTTTTAAAATGTTTTAGACAAATGCACCATATACATAAATATACCATCCGCTGGGGTTCAAATTACATTTCACATGAGTGTGTGGCTATAATGGGGGGAAAATTTTTGGGTTAAATAAATCCGGGGTAGTTAAGAGAGGACAAACTGTGAGAAAACGTTCATCGGCCAAAAAACTGTTCTCTGGGTTATTACAAATACATAAGCTAAATTGGCCTTGATCTTATATTACCCTTTTTCTTACTAAATACAATTCCAATAATATACAATACTTTTATGCATATTACAATGGAAAAAAGACAACTTAAGTGCATATAGAAGGTAAACGAATAAATTGTAAATAACCAAATTTAATAACTTTATTAATTATTGAAAACAATTAGTAAAATTCAAAATTGTTATTTTAATTTGTAAACCAAAGGTGAATAAATGATTGTTATCAATTTTGCCTTTAATACCAATACCTTCCCCCCTTATTTTAAATATTTTAATAATCAATATATTCTAATAAATACCCGTACGTGTAAGGGGGTGGGGGGGTCATCACCACTGTATGTATAGGGGGGGGGGTGGGTCATCCCACTGTCGTGTAGGGGGTGGGCGGGTGGGTCATCACCACTGTACTGTATGGGTGGGCGGGGGGTCTCATACGTACGGTTATGGGTGGGGGGGGGGTCTCACCACGTACGTGTAGGGGGGGGGGTGGGTTCATCCCCCACTGTACTTTTTGGGTGGGCGGGTGGGTCATCACCACGAACGTGTATGGTGGGGGGGTGGTCATCCCCATGTACGTGATGGGGGGGGTGGGTGGGTCACACCATGTACGGTATGGGGGGTGGGTGGGTCATCACCCTAAAACGTTATGGTGGGTGGGGGGGGTCAATAGCACTGTACTTTTAGGGGGTGGGGGGGGGGGGTTCACACCACGTACTGTATGGGGGGGGTGGGTGGGTCATCACTTTTTAAATTTAATAACATTTTTAGATAGGTGATACTATTTGGAGATTTCAAACCCTTTCAAGTTTTTGAAAAAAAAACATAACGTTTCGACAGGTATAAAAACCCTGTCAACTTCAGCTGTATTAAATGCCTCTCTAAAACTATTTTTCTCTTTTACTAAGTCAAGAAAATGCTAAAAACTAAAAGTTTTGATGCTACGGGATTACGTTGAAAATCAAATGTTTTTGAAACTACGCACATAACACAAGTAAAAAAATATAAAACACAATATGAAATCAAAAAAATCAAAATATGAAAATTTTCAACAAAACACGAACAGTTTTTAAATAGATAAAATATTCAATTTTTCCCAAACCCGTGTAGTGTACGGGAGGGGTTCCCGCTGTGCGGGGTATGGATGGCGGGAAGGGCTACCTCAGTAAATTTGGGATAGTTGGGAGGGGGGAATATGGTCTCTTCTGGGTCTTTTAAAAAGGAGCCAAATGATAACAGTATCATTTAAGAAAAACCCACACAAGAAACCCTTAATTAAAACATTTATAAGTTAAAACAAAATAAAACGAACAATTGTTATAACTTGTCGTCCCCCAAAACGTTTTGGAGTTATAGTTCTTAAGTATTTAAATGACCTTGATTTTCAAATGCATATCGATTCAATTTTTTTTGTTTGTTTATGTGTATTTTAAGTTTGGGAAAAATAATATAAAATACATTATTAAAAAAATTTAATTTTTCAGTTAAAAAAAGATTTTAGATCAATCGTTTATCAAGAAAATTTTAAAAATGGTGCTAATTTTTAAATGGGGTTTTTTTTTTGGGGGGGACCTTTGTTTAGAGAATTTTTATGTTTAAACCCAAAGGATCCATACCCTTTAAATTTGGGAGTGTAGTAATACGGGACCCCCTGAAATTTTAAATTTTAAATTTTAATATATAACAATTGTGTATTGTGTCCCCTTTAAAAAAATAATTTGCTTTTCATTAATACTCATAATTTTTTATGTATCTTTTTATATGATAAATATTATACGTTTTTAGATAATTCAAATATAGTTCATACTTAATAATTCATTCTAATATAGTTCTTGAATTTTTACAATTTAAAAATAGGTTATTCCCAAATAGGATATGTTAAAAATTTTTTTTTACGTATTGAATTTTAAATTTTATTTTTTATTTTAAAAACATGAACTTTTTAGTGCCCCAAAAAATAAAATATTAAATTCAAAGCTTCTTTCAAAAATAGAGGTAAATAATAAAAGTGTGCATAATTAAACGTCTTACAACTTTTGTAGATCAGTACTATCAACTCTATGAACAAATTAAAAAACCGAGTTCATTGACAAAAGCATTTCAACCTTTTTTTAAAATCACAATTGAACCCCTTCCCCCTTCTTTCTTCTCTTTGGACTTAAAAATAACCCAATTCGTTTTCATTGAAAATTATAGAGGGTTCTTTTTTTTGAAATCTATTATTCTAAACTTATCGAATCTACTTCACTTAAACAAAAAGCATTACAAAAATAAAATGCTAAAGAAAGTGAAAAACACACTTTCAAAATATTATTGTAAAATTAATTGAAATTTGACAAATACAACCTGTTTGAATGGTATTTACATTTTAAAAAAACCAATTGAAATTTTTACAACTATCAACCATTTTTTTAATGGTATTAAATTCTAAAAAAACCTAATGAAATTTGACAACTTCAACCTGTTTGAATGGGATTTACACTATAAATAAACCTAATTTAAGTTTTACAACACAACCCTGTTTGTAATGCTATTGACATTCTAAATAAACCATTGATAAGAAAGACATTGATACCAAGCGCACATAACTTGTTACGTCAAGTCATGTGGGATTATATTGTAAAAACAGCTTCCTTTACTTTATTATTGAATGTGAATTTACCGAGGAATGAATACACTTTATTGTTAACACGTTCGATTTCGTATAATCTATTATAAATATCATTTAATTGTTTATTTTCATTATAATGCGAATGTTATTGGTGAACAATTTATTTCCAGTAGAAACTGAAACTAAAATTCAAGTAGTACGTTATTGTTATGTCCACTTTAATATCTTATTACAAAACAATAAATAAAAAACGTTTACTTGTCACAAAGCTCAGATTGACTATATATGAAACAGTTTAGAGTGGTCGGGGATTAATTTCACAACACTTGAGTAGGCGATTAAGTAGAAATTATTTATGTAGTAAAGAATGAATAAGTCCAAAACTCTCAAAGAGTAGGAAAATAGAACCCGAATGGCTAAAGAAAGAGAATGAGGAATTGATATCACGTAGATCTGTGTACATATCAAGTAGATCTTACCGTGTAAAAAAATGCACCCGATGAGAAGCAGTTGTTTGACAGTAGTATAAATAATCCTGACATGTTTTAAACGTAAATCTGTTATAAAGATTATATTAAAAATTTATATATCATGTGTTATATTACTATTTACGTTTTTTAATCTATATACAAGAGGATTAACATTGTATTTTATAATGAGAATTTTACAATTTAGTTTATTTTTACTTAACTATAGAGCCCTAAACAACTTTCCTTCCTTAGAGGGATTTTACACCAACCCTTCTTCTGACGTCCCCTGAAACATGAGGTTATTTTTTGTATGTATCGTTGTTACAAACTGATTACATGTCCCAATTAATGTACACAATAAACCACCTTGCACAATTAACCGGCCTCGTTTTCTTAGCATTACTTTTGATAAAATTGTGATAATTAATTGGCTAGATAAAACAGCTGTTAATAAATGACTAATAAATTATAAGTCCTGAACCGTCAGAATATCTATCAAAGAAAATCCCTGGCCTTTATAATTAGGCCATAAAAATGTTAGGAACACTAGTTAAAACTTTTCCTTTACCCCCGAGGTTCATATGGAATGAGTGCTAGATTGATATTATTAACAACCGATCTCTCATAATTATTTTTGTTTGATAACCATTCATTTTTACCTTATATCATTAATTAAAGTACAAATGTTTGTTGGATACATTAAAAAAAAAAAATAATTAACTTATATACCTAATTGATATAGTATTTCTCATCAGTTGGATGTTATGGACAATTAACCCTTCAAAACCACATATTTTGTCTTTTCCAGCAAAAACTCTTATTTTTCCTTTTAATAAAGTACTGACTCTTTTGCAAACAACTGCCGCGAGGGAGTTATCTGTCAAAAACTACGTATGGCAGTCACGATCGATAAAATAATGGCCTGGTTGTTTTTTAATGGGTTGAAAACAGCAAAATGACAAATTTTTTATTGGGGTAACATTTTTTTCAACTAAACGGGTATAAATAAGGCATTTAGCCAAAACTATTCCCATGAAGTTAAAAACAACTCTAAGAATTCAGTAACAAATTTTTATATTTAACCAATCAATTTTTCACATGATTAAAAAACAACAATACACTTGCCTTCTAAAGTTTTATGTGTGTTTAATTTTTACCATGTTTTTTTGATGTTTACTTTTATAAAAGGTTTACATACTGTGATATATATCGCATAAAAGAGGGCTTCGTTAATGCTCGCGTTACAACGTATGAAAATGATCTATAATTCAGACGATTGTCCAAAGGGATGTGTTTTACTAAATGACGATATTGAGTTATAGGCCCAGTTTTAAGGTGCGCAAGAGATTGCAGTAACAAAAAACTGATTTAAATTTCAGGGTTTTTTAAACTTATTTTATAAAGTAAACATTTTACTAAATTAACCAACAAAAAATTTAAATAATTTTTTTGGTTATTTGGTTTCAAAACCAAAGGAATGAATAGTTTTCAAATAATGTAAAATCTGTGTTACTTATTAATATTTGTTTTTTATATCCACAAGTAAAAAAAATATTATTAAATTCATTAGCACGACTAAAATAAATTCAAAATAAAAAATAAAAATTTTCAAATGAAAAAACCCTTGATTGTAAAAATTTTCCCCGCAAAAAAATTTTTTTTAACAATACAGTGGAATTTAATTTACAAAGTCAATATTTTTTTTTAAATTACTAATTTTTTTAAATCTGAAAAAAAACTAAAAAGAAGATTGATTTTAATTTGTGACAAAAAAGGTCAATTACTTTTTTACTACCAGTTTTTTTTTATTAAATTTTTTTTTTTTTTCGAAGAAAGGATTCGCAGTCATGGAAAATTATATATATGACCATAAATATTAGAGGTTTTTAAACACTTTTCCCCACACACATACATTGGCGCACTCTTTTCTGTAATGGTGATATCCCTTGTACCGGGTCAGTAAGGTGAAATTAAAATCGTGTTTAAATGATTCGACTACAAGACTATCTCAGGGACTTATTGGCTCTTTTGACATCGGTTAACTTTTGTAGTAAAATACTACATTCGTCATCTACACTCATTTTTGCAAGACTACGCACAACCCCGTCTTTGGGGGAGTTTTTTAAAATTCTTCATCAACTCATTTTGCAATGCACTTCGCACAACCGCGTCTTCGGGGGCATGTTGAACTTCGTTCAAACTACACTCATTCGCAATGCACTATCGCACAACCGCGTCTTGGGGGCAGTGTTGTAACATTCGTTCATCTACACTCATTCGCAATGCACTATCGCACAACCGCGTCTTCGGGGCAGTGTTGTAACATTCGTTCATCTACACTCATTCGCAATGCACTATCGCACAACCGCGTCTTCGGGGGATGTTTTAACATTCTTTTTATCTACACTCATTCCAAACACTATGCACAACCGCGTCTTCGGGGCAGTGTTGTAACAGCAATTTTTCTATGCATATTACATAGGAATGGACATATATAATTCAGTTAAAGAATATGTCATTTTTTGACCTAGTTAAGCAACAAAGCAGTTTAATAAAGGGGTTAATATTACAAACAAAGCAACTGAACTCCATTCCTCCTGTTTTTAATTTAATTAAATAACAATTTCGACAAAATTAAATTTTTTTACTTTAAGGGAAACACGTTATTTTTAAAAATTTATTGTCCCCTACATCCTCTGACTTAATAACTTCAATTTATTCTTTAAAATTACTACCCACATTTAATAAATTTTCTTAAATTACAAGACACAGCAAATGTTTATTCTGAATTAAAAATTACATTAACGCGTGGCTAGCTATGTTTCACTACGAATTTAAATTTTTTGATGGGGAAACATTAATTTTAAAAAAACAAAACTTATGATCAATAAAAAAATGGATCACCACGTAGAAATTGATTTTTTGCTTTTTTAAATAAAATAAACACATTATTCAAAGTTTGTTAATTTAGAAGTATAAAACCACCACAAAGGAACGAAAATATTAATCCATCAAATATTTTGCATACAGGTAAATACAAAGAATTAATTTCCCACAATAAAGTTTGGTGGTCTCCCAAATTTGGGACTACGTTTTTGATTTTCGTGACGTTTCAAAATATTTTTGTTGTTTAAGAGGGTTCCGTACCATTTGAGCAATTTTTATTTTTTGTTTTTAAACTCAGAAAAATTTTAAACTCTTTTAAAAAAAATTCAAACATTTTAAAATTATTTATTTTTAGTTTCCAAAATTGAGCAATTTTAAAAGGGGAAAATAACTACTTTCATTAATCCACTTTTGGGGCCAGTCTGTAACCCCGCACATGGGGGCAAAGAGTTGTGGGAGATTGTAGGCGATAGGTTGGATGCCTCGCGTCTCTTAAATACGCCGTAGAACGTTTGGCACACATTTTTGGCCGATTTGGAATGGCACTTTTGGCACAGATCATAGAGGGGATTTAAGAAGGGTCAACCTGTAAGTTTCAGAAAGGCACGTTTGGCACACACCGCCCGGCCAGGTAGTAGCAGCCATGTGGCCAGAATGCGGGAAAATGGGAACTTTTTTGCCCCACCGCAAATTTCCTGCTGTGTGTGCTTATTGAAGTAAGCAACTAACCTAACCCTAACCCTAACCTAACCTAACCTGCGGTAGATCACAGCTGCTACCCAGGTAGATCACGGATGCTACCCGAGTACGACCTCACGGCTGCTACCCAAGTAGATCACGGATGCTACCCGAGTAGATCACGGCTGCTACCCAAGTATGATCACCGGATGCTACCCCAATTGGAACACGGATGCTACCAAATAGATCATGATCTAACCTAACCTAACCTAACCTAACCTAGTGAGGTTTTAATTTTAAAAATTTGTTATATCACGGGCAAATGACTGCCACGCAGAGTTGACGGGAATAATAAAATTCCCGTTTTCCCTCGTTCGATGGCGTCTACCTGGTCGAGCGACTGTGCCAAAACATGCCTTTTCCAAGCAGGCGAGTTGACCCTACTTATTCCGCTCTAATGATTGTGCCAAAAACTGCCATGGGCAGAAGGTCCAAAATGTGTGCCAAACGTCCGAATCCCCCTTAATACGGACATGGCGTCCGCTTGGGTGGTTGCTATCGGCGTGGACACTATTAGAGAAGTCTGGGGTATCCAGGTTGGGTGGTAATCATTGTGCGGATGTTGTGTGGGGGAGATAACTGAGTATCAGGCTTGTCAATTAGCTGAAAATCAGACCAGCACTACGTGGTTCGAATTCCACGTAAAGCTGTAGGTCCCTTAGTTGCCCTGGCTATTGGGCTATTAATAAATTGCCCTTTCTGAGAAACACTTGAACTCAGTTAGTAACCAGACTACACTCATCCACACTCATCCTACAATCATATAACCATTCATATTCGCCTTAAAATACCAACAACCTTGTGTCGGCGTCTCATATGTAAGAATGTAAGAATATTAACATCAAAGCCATCTTCGGCAAACTCGGTGTATTGTTTAAGATTATGAAATCGTTATCTATACATATATAAGCCAAATACCACTCACTCACTCACTGACTGACTAAACACGAAATCTCAAAAACCACCAAACGGATTCGTATGAAACTTGACGTAGCATTCCTCTAGGGTAGTAGGTTTGCTCGCTAAGAAACGGTTTTCAAAAAATTCAATCAGGTTCGCGACCAAACCGCGAAAAACGCGACTTTTAAATTTATGTATTTTTTGTGAACCTACAAATCAACAATTGCAAACAAAACTTGGTACCAAGCTTTCCTTTTAGGTCTTAGATGAACTCTAGAAAAAAGTGTTCACAAAGTTCGGGTCATTTCAGCACTATAAAGAACTCACTCACTCACTGACTGACTAAACACCGAAATCTCAAAAACCACCGAACGGATTCGTATGAAACTTGGTACGTAGCTTCCTCTAGGGTAGTAGGTGCTCGCTAAGAAACGGTTTCAATAAATTCAATCAGGTTCGCGACCAAACCGTGAAAAACGCGACTTTTAAATTTATGTATTTTTTTGTGAACTACAAATCACATTGCACACAAACTAGGTAGCCAAGCTTCCTATTTAGGTCTTAGATGAACTCTAGAAAAAAGTTTTCACAAAGTTCGGGTAATTTCAGCACTATAAAGAACTAGCAGAAAGTACCCATGCTTCGCTGCGGATTATGATTAAGGAACGGATTCGAATGCAAATTTGGTATGAAGCTTTCTCTAGAGTTGTAGGTGCTCTCTGAGAAACTGTTTCAAAAAATTAAATCGGGTTCTCGACCCAAACCGCGTAAAACGCGGACGATCAATTTTCGAATTTTTCTGAACTAAACATTAGATTAAAAGAACATTTGGTGCTAAAACTTCCTTTTTAGGTCTAAGATGAATTCTGGGACGTTTTTTCTGAACTTACAAAGCAGATCGCAACTAAAATTGGTGCTAAGCTTTCTTTTAGGTCTATAAATGAACTGTAATAAAAATTTTACAACAAGTTTGGTTCTGCTCGGCACTATAATTCTTTTATACCTTTGCATAAGTGCTTATAAAAAGAAAACATTTCAATCATCGTTTCAACCAAACAGCAAAAAACTCGATACTTGACGATGTTGTATATTTCCTTAAACCTAGACAACAGATCACAAATAAACTTGATACTATGATTCTTCGGCTGATTGTAAATTAGCGATAGCAGTCTTGGCTGTTCACTAGAAGGCGGTTCTTATCAGTTGACCTCTGCCCTCCCTCCACACTCCCCGCACCTCACCAGCACCGCACCGCAGTACGGCTCGGCTCATTTCAGTCCAGTACACGCTTTTGACCTGACCACTGCTTTGCTGTTTGTTCAGTTCTGTCCCATTGCTTATTGCGTTCTGAATACTACCTACTTTTTCTTAAATATTTTCTTTTGCCCCACTATTTGCTACTATAGTATTTCGATTGCCTCACATCCTTTCATACCATCATTTTTTTACCTTTTTTCATGTCATAACTCTGACATTCTTAATAGTTCTCCTGGTTCAAACTTGATACAGTTGACATAACTCTGTAGTAGTTACAACTCCGGCCACTCCACTTTGGGTTAGGATGTTCCCTTACTACACTGAGTTTATATTGGTATTTTATTCTGTTAACATATTTGCTTCTTTTACTTACTGCTTGCTTCAATTCTAGATCATCTGCTTGGGTTTGAACCTTTTCACTTCATCTTCTTCTTCTAAAATACAAAGCTAAATTTTTCTTTATTCATCTTAATACATTTTCTGAACAGTTGCACGACAATGGTTATTGAAACATTCGATATTGATGGTGTGGCAGTACCTCACCATGCCATAAAGATCACTGGGGACGGGGCTTACCTTTTCTCCTCTTAATCTTATCTGGTCCACTGTACAGCTTCACTAACACTCCGAGTGCGCGCTGACATTGTGCGTCACGTGTCCAACAACTGGCGCAGACTTAAGCCTACACCTTGACCATAATAAAGTCCCTTACAGAACTAAACGTCAGTACATCGCCGACATGTCACAGCCTTACTTCTATGGAACCTTTTGTGAGCTCATGGTTGCAGCAGAGGTCTTTCCCTATAAGTTCGAGCTCTTTCGTGACAGAAAACTCTTAGCCTGTTATGGGGATGAGGAAATAAAAAGACTTAAGTTCTCTGGTGATGACATGGCAGAGCACTTTGACGTTCTTATACTTGCGAACAACCTTATGTACCAAATTATTTTCAAAATAGTCTACATACCTCAAAATCTTATGCCTCAACATTAAAATCCCAACCTGGTTTTTCTGAATCTATGCCCACCGACCCTATTACATCCAAACCTGGCCCATCTTCCCTTTGTGTCTATGAACCTGTTGCAGTCCAACCAGGCTCTTCTCAGACCATCCTATCAAACCTTGAAACTCCCTTAGACATGAGTTCGGACGAATCAATCGTAACAGTGATCACACCTCAAAAATCTAGAGGTAGAAAACGAAGGAAAAGATTCACTGATTCCCTCCAAAAAAAGCAGGTTAGGGAGTCTGTTGCTAAAATACGGAGAGCCACCCTGAAATGCATAGAAAGGCTGTTAAAAAATATGCCGAGAGCCACCCTGAAGTGCACAGGGGGCTGTTCAAAAATATGCTGAGAGCCATCCAGAAGTAACAGAAGGGGCTGTTCAAAAATATGCCGAGAGCCACCCAGAAGTAAACAGAAGGGCTGTTCAAAAATATGCCGAGAGCCACCCAGAAGTAAACAGAAGGGCTGTTAAAAAATATACCGAGAACAACCCCGAGATTAACAGAAAGTCTGTAAAGAAGTACTCAAAAAACCATCCTGATCGTGAGGCTACGTCAAAGTACAATGAGAGGCGTGCACAAGTAAAGTTACTGCCATGGACAATCAAGAAACTCTCAGGTTTCAAGGTATGACCCAAACATTGAATAATCTACAGATAAAATAGTTCAACTTGGACCTCGAGAAAAGTACAATTTCTGCCATGCTTTAAAATGGAAAGAGCGAAAGCCCGGGAAATGTGTTTGCAGTAATGGAAAAGTTCAACTGCTTCCCTTTCAAAAATATCCCGACCCCTTACATAGCCTTCTTTCTCACGACCCATCCTGAGGCTGAGCATTTCTTAATAATATTCGCAAATACAACGGTTGTTTCCAAATGACGTCGTTTGGAGCAAAAGAGATAAAAGGAGACCATTTCATGCCAACATATAAGGTGCAAGGCCAGGTTTATAATAGAATAGGGAGTCTAATGCCTGGAACACAACAGCAGCCGTCTTTCCTTCAGATATATTTTGTTGGTGATGATAACCGTGAAAGAGACATTCGCTGTGGGTACTTTCAAGATGTCAAGCCAACATTGGTAGGCCAGCTCCAAAAAAATTCTTCATGAACATAACAAATATATCAAAGAGTTCAAAGCTGCTAATGATTCTGTTCCCAAAGATCAGCAAGATTTCCAGGTAGTTATCACTGCTGACCAGAAGCCTTCGAGTGCTCACAAGGGACGTTACAATACTCCTACCACTAACGAAGTTGCTGTCTTGATTGTAGGCCAGGTGTTTGAAAAGCGAGACATTGTGCTATACAGTAGGGAAGACAAACTGATAAGTATCAGTGAGCTACATCGAGCGTATGATTCTCTTCAGTATCCTCTCATGTTCTGCCGTGGTGAAGATGGCTATTGTATCAAGATCCCTCAGCGTGACCCAAACACCAAGACAGCACTTAAGAAAACTGTGTCTGCAGCTGATTTCTACGGATATAATTTAATGGAGCGAGAAGGCGAAGAACCATATTTACTTTTGTTTTCGCAACCTCCTCAACCAATGTTTGGTTGATATGTACGCAAAAATTGAAACAGAACGGCTAAACTTCATTCGAAACAACCAAAAAAAGTTGAGGAGTGAAGACTACATTCACTTGAAGGATGCCATCAGAAAAGCTGATGCTCAGGTATCGGAGCTGGGTAAGATGGTTGTACTGCCATCAAGCTTCACTGGAGGACCTCGCTACATGCATGAGCATGACCTATGTCCGCCATTTTGGTCGTCCAGATCTCTTTATAACTTTTACGTGCAACCCAAAATGGCGAGAGATATGTGAACTGCTCAAGGAAGGTCAGAAGGCTCAGCACAGACATGACTTGGTAGCGCAGGTTTTCTACTTAAAAGTGAAGCATTTGATGAAACTAACGAAAGGGTCTATATTTGGAGCATGTAGATGTCACATGTTCTCCATAGAATGGCAAAAAAGAGGCCTTCCTCATGTACACATTCTCCTTTGGCTAGAAGAAAAGATTAAACCAGACATGATTGACAAAGTTATTTGTGCAGAGATACCTGACCCAGAGCTAGACCCTGCCTTCCATAAGATTGTGAAGTCAACTATGATCCACGGCCCATGTGGTGCTCTCAACAGAAATTCACCGTGTATGGTTAATGGAGCTTGCAGCAAAAAGTATCCCCGTCCTCTACTAAGAGAAACACAGACTGGGGAAGACGGTTATCCTAAATACCGTAGGCATTCTCCTTCAGATGGTGGATTTGTTGTTGACATCAACGGGGTAAAGGTATCAATGGGTGGTACCTTTTAACCCTGTCCTGTCTCGCACCTTTTCAGCGCATATCAACGTCGAGTACTGCAACTCTGTCAAGTCTATCAAATATATTTGCAAATACGTCAACAAAGGGTCCAATCAAGCAGCTTTTACAGTTGAAAATGAACTTGACGAGGTGACAAGGTACCAGACAGGATGCTACATTAGTACTTCTGAAGCTGTCTGGCGAATTATCTGCTTTCCAATACACGATCGCCATCCCCCAGTCATGCATCTTGCAGTTCATCTTGAAAACAGCCAAAGAGTTTATTTTAACGAAGAAAATGTCATGGAAAGGCTAAACAACCCGCCAAAAACTACTCTTTTGGGCTTCCTCGATCTGTGCAAAACCGATGCGTTTGCAAGAACCCTCCTTTACTCTGAAGTTCCGTCATATTTCGTATGGAAAAAGAATACCTTTTGTAGAAGAAAGCAAGGGAAATCAGTACCAGGCTATCCCGGGGTGAAAAAAGATCAGGTTTTAGGCAGGGTATATACTGTTCACCCTAATAACTCTGAGTGCTATTTTCTACGCCTTCTCCTACACGAAGTTAAAGGGCCTACGTCATTTGAATATCTTAGGAACGTAAATGGAGTGGTCCACCAAACGTTTCAGTCTGCATGTACAGCTCTTGGTTTGCTCGAAGACGACACTCACTGGGATCGAACACTAGAAGAAGCTTCACTCTCAGACTCCCCGTCCAAGATCCGCGAACTACTTGCCATCATGTTGGTGTTTTGCCAAGTAAGTAGTCCTCTCACATTATGGGAAAAACACCGCGACAGTTTGGCGGACGACGTAAAGAGGTCGATGGAGACAGAATTTGGGGATGTGCAACAGCGTATGGACATTGTGTACAACAAATGTTTGGCTTTACTCGAATATTTGGTGTATTCAATGTCTGGCAACCGTCTCCAAAACTATGGTCTTCCTACACCACTTCGCGAGCAAGAGTCCATCACTAACAACCTGGAACGCCTCAGAGAAATTTCTTTCGATGTAGTCCAGCTCTGTGAAATGGTTGCTGTAAATGTTCCAAAGCTGAACGAAGAACAACAGAATATTTACAAAGAAATTACCTGCAGTATTATTTCAGAATCTGGGCAACTCTTTTTCCTGGACGCTCCTGGTGGTACCGGAAAAACATTTTTGATCAATTTGTTGTTAGCAAAAATAAGGAGTGATAAAAAGATTACCATCGCAGTTGCATCCTCTGGCATTGCTGCGACACTGCTTGATGGTGGGAAAACGGCTCATTCAGCTTTCAAGTTGCCTCTCAACCTGAACCACTCAGAAACACCTATTTGCAACATATCAAGACAAAGCAATATGGGCCAGGTACTCAAAGAAACAGTATTAATTGTTTGGGACGAGTGTACCATGGCCCACAAAGGAGGTATAGAGGCTCTGGACAGGACACTTCAAGACATCAGGAACTGCAAACGTCTAATGGGCGGAGTAACAGTTCTGCTGGCTGGAGACTTCAGGCAAACCTTGCCCATGATACCTCGAGAAACTCGGGCTGATGAGGTGAAAGCGTGCCTTAAGTCATCCTTCTTATGGCCAAAAATTAAAATCCTGTCTTTGAGAGTTAACATGAGAGTTCATTTGAATGGAGATTTGAAAGCAGAAGAATTTTCTACATTAGTTTTACAAATAGGTGATGGTAAACTGCTAGAAGATCATGAAGTTCATCATCATAAGTATGTGCAATACCTCAAAATCTTTGTCATACTGTTAGTGATATGAAGACACTGCTTGACAAGATATATCCTAACTTAAATGACAATGTGAACAATAGTCCAACATGGTTGCAAGAGAGGGCGATTCTTACCCCAACTAACGACTCTGCAAATATAATAAACCTTTCGTTGTTAGAAAAATTGCCTTCTGCTGTTGTGAGGTATGAATCTGTGGACTCAGTGGTTGAGACAGAAGACGCTGTTCACTATCCAGCGGAGTTTCTCCACACTCTGAACCCCCCTGGAATTCCACCTCATGTTCTTTCTCTAAAAGTCGGTGCTCCAATTATGCTACTCCGCAACCTAAACCCTCCCAAACTCTGTAACGGTACCAGGCTGCAGGTAAAAACTCTGCATAAATATGTTATTGAAGCGACAATATTTACAGGCGTTGGTCAAGGAGAAACTGTTTTTATTCCCCGAATTCCTCTTATTCCCTCAGACTACCATTTTGCATTCAAACGTCTGCAGTTCCCTGTAAAATTATGCTATGCCATGATTATTAACAAGGCACAAGGGCAACGTTTGAAGATGGCTGGGGTAGATCTGAGCAATGACTGTTTCTCCCATGGCCAGTTATACGTAGCATGTTCTAGAGTAAGCTCATCTGACAGTCTGGTCGTCCTTCAGCCAGAAAAAAGGACTAAAAATGTTGTTTACAAAGAGGTACTAAGCACTTAAGAAAACAACAACAACATCAATTTTGGCTGTCCGTATATATCTATCAGACTAAAATGTACTAAAATATATTTAAGTACTTGCATATATTAAACTACCTGGTGGGGCTGTTCCGGCAGAGGATAGGGTGACTGCCTTACCAAATAAAACTACCCGGTGAGACTGTTCCGGCAGAGGCTAGGGTGACTGCCTTACCAAATAAAACTACCCGGTGAGACTGTTCCGGCAGAGGCAAGGGTGAATGCCTCACCAAATAAAACTACCCGGTGGGATTGATTCGGCAGAGGCTAGGGTGACTGCCTTACCAAATAAAACTACCCGGTGAGACTGTTCCGGCAGGGGCTAGGGTGACTGCCTTACCAAATAAAACTACCCGGTGTGATTGATTCGGCAGAGGCTAGGGTGACTGCATTAACAAATAAAACTACCCAGTGTGATTGATTCGGCAGAGGCTAGGGTGACTGCCTTACCAAATAAAACTACCCGGTGTTTTTAATTAAATGATATATATATATATATTTTTTTTTGAAATAAGTTGTAAATATGGTCTCTACCTGCCGGCCTCCCCGTGGCGAGACTGGATACGCCAGACTCATTTTCTCAATTTTAATTCTGGCAAACCAACGGGCAGATGTACTCGAGTTACTAACAATTAATTATTTCGTTCCTCGGCGAAAATACACAACCCGTACATAGGTCCTAATGTAAGTGTTCCTTAATCATAATCCGTAGCGAAGCACGGGTACTTTCTGCTAGTTGATGATAAAATAATTAGATGTTACACAGTTAAAAATCAAAATATTGATTCAAATACAAATATTTGATACTCGAGTAGATATAACATACAACATGAATTGACGAATATATATATGCAGCCTTCTTCGATTGAAATAGGAATCTGAAGCGTGTTACAACAACATTTAGTTTAAATATGAACAAACAATATTTCCACAGGAACGAAATTTTTAACGTGCAAAACAACATCTAAAACTTACTGGTTAAAGTGACGAATTACATGGTATCACTAACATCATTTTAGTTTTACAACATATAACGGTATGTCTTGATTTAAAACAATTAAGAAAAAATAACTATGCACTCACACATGCCAAAATCTGTCCTTTTGATTTGACATCTTTTATTTATTCATTTTTGTTCTTAGACGCCGATCGTCAAGATATTGTTGATTATGGATTATTAAACTTCTATAATAAGTGTACATGATTAAATTTAGTCATGTTACAATTAAATGCCGGCTTTCTATTAGAAAGCATCACTAATTATTGATAGCTAAGTGGCAAATACACAACTGGTAACTATCAACTGATCCTTTTCAATATTTGTTCAGACTCTGATTAGGATCAAACTAAGAACCCTTATGTGATGAAGGTAGCTTTAGCCTACTAAGATAGTGACCATTAATGTTGCGTGCGACGCAAGGCCCTTTAGAGATACGTGTGGCACAGCCTTAGTATATTTTGTATTCCTGAAAATGTCATATTGCAAAAGCCTAGAGAGTATGGCTGATGTAAAGGAATATTTATTACAATAATTTAATTCTTAATTATTGATAGTTAAAGGACGCACCCTTATTATTATAACATTATTTATTTTATTTACTGATTAAACAAAGAAATGTAGCTTATTTATGCTCATAACTGTTATTTTGAGAGCATCGCTTACGTGTGATTACGATTTTGATATGATATCCACAATTATTTGACTCTACCTCACCAAAGTGAGGGGAGATCCATCTTGGGTACTCACCTGACACAATTCTTTAACACATATGTCTCAAATCTGAGGACAGTGTTAGAGGAAGTCTGTGAGGAGAAGCGGAAACGAGACAATGTATTACTTCCTATTGATGATTTCTGTGTCCTCTATAACTCTCAGAGAAGTTAGATTGGACTTGTATACATTCATAGATTCTCTCAACCAACAGTGAACTTACAAGGTATTTCAAGAGGACGAGTGACACCTGTCATTCGAACGTACACCATATTTTTAATATTGTAATTTAATTAAATTTTTAATATTGTTAAATTTATTATTAAATCATTAATTAATTTAATTAATTAATGTTTTCGTATTGTATTTTAATATTTTGAAAATTCCTAGGTTAACATGAATATATCTTAAATGTATTTATTTTTATTTGTTAATCAAAAGTCACTTGAAAAAAATTCTATAATTTGCCGGCGTGGTGGCTCAGTGGCTAAGGTTTCGGACTGCGAAGGGCACGTTCCAAGGTTCGAGTCCCCACTGAGCAAACGGTTGGTACTTCACTCGTTGAATAAAGTTCACGCACAGGCCTGTAAGCTCATCTGAACTGGCGAGTGAAGTTTTTTAGTAAACATAAAAATGTTAAAATTCGAACATTACACCTTTATTGCTTTATTGGATTCCACCACTAAGTATAACTAATTTCAAAAAGAACGATTTATTAAATGAATTAGATATTTGTAGAGATGTACTGCCATTTATAACAGAATGTGTTTGGCTGGAAGGAAAAACTGGACAAAACAGTTATCGCTTGTTAAAGCAAACGTACAGTGATACTTTGGTCCTTAATTGCTTTGTTAGGCCTTTGATTGAGGACTTCTCCAGTAAAATATACAAACTGAATAATTGTATGTTACTTATCTTGAATAATGATAGCAAAAGTAATATCAATAAACAATCATTAATAGATCATTAAGAATAAAAATTAAATATTTTAAAAATATATTTTAAAACTATTTACTAAACCCAGTAGCTAAAAAAAATAGCACTAGATTGAAAACGTTATAAATAATCCAATTTACTATTTTGTGAGTGGAAATTTAATAGTTAGCAAAAAAATATTAAGAAGGTTTGACACTAGTAAATATCTCTAATTTAAAGATATTAAAACGGTTTGACTTTGCAATATTGGACTTGAATTAAATATGATATTTTCATTAAAACCGTGTTTAGTTTACGATATGAGTTAATCACATAGTTTTAATTATCTAAAGGTGAACAAATGTTATAATGTTATAAAGTAGTTTCTGACTGCACCACGAAGACTTTACATGTTTAATAAATGAGAATCGTAAATAGTTTTATTTAGAAGTGAAATATTTTATTTCATAAACTTTGGCATATACAAAAATATGTTTTGTTACGAACAGTGTTTACTATAATAAAATAAATAAATAAAGATCAATTTACTAATTAATAAATGTTAATAATTCTTAATTATATTTTTGGGTCATTTTTAACTAACTGTAACATAATTAACTGCATATTTAACTAACCGTTCGAAATATTGTCTCTTTTAACAAACAACAAGTATTATTTTTTTAACAATGACTCATTGACAATCAGCTGCCACAGGGGATACTTAAAAACAATTGGTGGGTAGGCACGAATGATATAATAACGGCCTGGTTGCTTATTTTCATGGGTTGACAGTTAAAACATGGCACGAATATTTATGATGAAACCAGCAAAATATCATAGTTGTTAAGCTTGAAAATGAAATAACTCTAATCAAAAGGTTTTTTTTTATGATAGAGTTTTAAAACTGTATCAACGTTTGGATTTTATTGTGGCTATCAACATATGTTTTATACAAATTGACACAAACAAATCCACTTCTGGCACTAAAAGAGCTGTCAGCTCTGTGAACTGAGCAATATTGAGTTGAATCGTGATACTATCAAAATATTATGAATTAAACATTTGAACAAGAAATTACATGTTTTGTTATCAATATGGCTAAATTAATGTCATGGTCGTTTTGAAACCAAATAAAAACTGCTCAAAATAAACGCACCACCTAAACATTTCTTGTTTGTGATAGATTAATACTTATTCAAAAAAAATATTTATATCAGACTAGCTGTACCCGCCCGCTTCGCCGGTCATAATATTGAGTTTGATTTAGAACCTAATAGCTGAAAGAATTCGATAATTTTTTCTTCTTCTACCAATATTAGATTTTTTAGGGGGCATGTCATAAAATGTAAACTGCAAAACAAATATTTATTTATTTTTTATTTTCACATTTCACCACATGTTTTAATTACCGAGGAAAAAGGTTAACACGAAATACAGATCACCTGATCAAGTAAAAGTAGTGTGTGCTACAATCTCAAGGTGAAATGTAGAACTACAATAAATCAAAACATATACAGTACTGTTGTTGTGAGAACTTCAATCTGCTTATGGCATGTGAAACTACATTAAACCACACAGTCATATGTTTTTTTGTAAACAATTCAGATTCTCCATTTGAATAACATGGGATCTTTAGGAGCCCGTGGGGCAGGACCCTGTGGACGGATCTGCATCGAACTTCACAGAAACCATCTCAGGAGTATACAGGACAACATCCTAAAGTTTCATGGCGATCGGTTGGATGGTTTGGCAGCGCATAAACTTCAAATATACAAACATCCTCTTTTATAAATATAGATTAGTTGTTGTCAAGCCTATATATTACTTGCATTTTCTTCTTTCCTATCCTTATTAATTAATTGTCTTCACAAGAATGAACACCATTTTGATTGCCCAGTAATATTAATTTTCTGAAGGTCTCTTGTTGAATATAATAATTTTTAAAGTTTTGTGTCGTGATGTATTAGGTGATAATCACTCTGTTTGTTGTTTGACTCTCAGTATGCTAAAAAACCACACGACAGGTTTTACCAGCGAGAGATAGCCAGATTGTTTAGTGTTGACCATACGACTATTATAGCAGTTGTAAGACAGGTTTTACCAGAGAGAGATAGCCAGATTGTTTAGTGTTGACCATACGACTATTTTTAACAATTGTAACACGGGTTTTACCACAGAGAGATAGCCAGATTGTTTGGTATTGACCATACGACTATTGAAACAGTTGTAAGACGGGTTTTACTAGAGAGAGAAAGCCATATTGTTTGGTATTGACCATACGACTATTGGAACAGTTGTAAGACGGGTTTTACTAGAGAGAGAAAGCCATATTGTTTGGTATTGACCATACGACTATTGGAACAGTTGTAAGACGGGTTTTAAAAACAGACAAAGACAGAAGACGAGGAGGAGGTCGAGGAAGGATGTAATTAATAGAGATGACAGTTTTTAAGAGTTAATTTGCATAGAAGAGTTAATTTGCATATAAGAGTTAATTTGCATAGAAGAGTTAATTTGTTTTATTTTGTATTAATCCATCAGTAATTTAATAATTTCCTTATTTTGCAAAATAATAAACTTTAAATTCAAGTAAGTTTTATTTCACAACTGCTTTCCATCTCATTTACACCCAATTAGATATTCAAGCAAATATGACATAAACTATCAGCTGTCTAAAATAAATTTGTACATAATAAGGAGTTGCGTTTATTTTGAGTTGTCGTTTTTATCATTTTAAAACCTATTTTCTTCTGAATAGGACGCCCCAAGTCTCAAGTCAAAAGAATTGAATCACGCACTCACCTCTTAGATACTAGGCTAAAAACCAGATTTGGTTCTAACGACTTTATTCCAGTTCTCTTCTCTCTCTCTCTCTTCTCTTCTTTTCTCTCCTCTCTCTCTCTCTCTCTCTCTTCTCTCTCTTCTCTCTCTCTCCTCTCTCTCTCTCTTTTCTCTCTCTCTCCCCTTCCTCTCCCCTCTCTCTCTTTTTTCTCCACACAACACACACACCACACACACACACACACCACACACACACACCCACACCACAAAGCGCGCGCCTACATTTATAAAAACGTATTTTGAAAAAATTTTAACCAAAAGAAAATAAATATCAGTCTTCGGCATTTACTAATACATGCGAAAAATCCCTGTTTTTTCTTGAACATTAAAGCAAACGAGATGTTACGAAATTCATTATTTTTAAACCTATAATATCTAGGGATTTTTAAAAGGCTTTACGTGTGCTACACAGGAATGTCAGCCTATTTCTTTTTACATGGTCTTGTATATGTCACCCCTGCCTTTGGCCATTTCGTGTTCCTGAAAATATCACTTTACATAGATTTATTTAACGGAATTTGTATGTGAAAATTACTATCCCACAATAACTGACACATTAAAGCAATGTTCGACTAAATTGTTAGTTTTCTTTCCTTTTATTTAATTTCGTAATTACTTAAGGATCGTACTGATTGTTTGAATACAATATCACAATTTCCATCAACTAACTCCACTTCTGTAAAACAAGAGGATTTGTGTTGGATTTATTCAAAAACATCGAGGATGTTGTGAGGTTCAAAGGTTTTATTCAGTGAAAGTGCTCACCAGACAAAATTGCTGAACACATAAGTTTAAAATCTGAGAACACTGACTTTTAGGAGAAAGTCTGCAAAGGGAACCGGATACGAGAAACTGGATTGTTTCCTATTGAGTATTTCTTCTTCTCTTCTACACTCTGAGAAGTGTTTGGTCACAAGTTTCCAGCATTCCACAATATTGCATTTTCTATCCATGTTATAAGTTTAAATGTAACTTATGTGTATAAGCTATAGCATTTAAAATAATTAACTTTTAAAGTGAAGAATGTTCGAGTAATATGTTTAACGTTTTAAATATGTTTTTTTTGAATTAATATAATTACTTATATAAAAAAAGAAATCATTTGACCATACCAATATGCCTTATATTTAGGAACGTACGAGTATAGTTGCAAAAGCTTAAACTATTTACTAAAACGATGCGCACTGTACTTACTTTGTGTTTTAGATGGTTTTTATGTTGAATAGTTTTGAACTACACCAAAATTGTGGTTTTGAATTGTGTATGATTTAATCCTATTAACTACGATTACTTTAAATTAACTAACTAATATTTAGTTTAGTTCACATTGCCATATGTCAATATAATTTCAGTGTATCTATTTTATACTGTTAATAGAATATCCTTTTGTCAATAGCATTACATACTTCTGTGTACAATTAATATGTTTGAATTTGTATTCATAATTAGATTTTATACATATAAAACTTTAGTCTTTTTCAATTGTAAATCATAAAATAATAACTTATTCAAAGTGTTCAAGTTAGTATTGTATGGTAAAGTTAGTGTATGGTCTTTTGTAACTATTGAATAATGTGTGGGTTTTTTCAAACATTAGCTGTTAACTCATTTCTTCAAACTCCTTTAACAGATAGATCTTGCTTAGATAACATTTTATATAAAAGTTTTATTTGCTGTTATAATTCATTAAGTTTTGCGTCATCAAAAAATATAAACAAAGAATTATATTTTACTACAGAAAAATATCTTATAACCATTGATGGAATTAACAACAATTTCATTAATTCTGGTAATAAAATTACTAGGGCCTAAAATGGAGCCCCGAGGTAGTCCAATGGATATTTTTAGTTTGTTAGACCCCTAATAGTTTAGACAACCATAATTATTCGTGCGAGGTGTGTTTACAAATTGACTACCATTACTTAAACAGGGTTGAAACCAATCGTTTTGTTACCTAAAATCCCACTATCATGAATGTAATAATAATATTTTATTATTTAAAGATACATAGTACAAAAAGCACCGTTTTAGAATCTTCTAATACATTTCGATATTAAAATCTCTTAAAACAGAATATTTTTTATAATGTAAAAGCTATAAATTTATTTTTGGCACTGAGCTATACCACCTGTGTGAAATGGTGAATATTAACATTTAAATGTTGTCATGGATCTGATACTTACAGACACATTTTCATTTATGTGTATAGAAACTGGTGAGGTGATAATTAGATGCAGCTTACAGGGTCTGTAAATTTCAAAGTTTTTAAATAAAAACATTTAAATGATTTCATAATTATATTTATAGGTTTCAAAGCCATGAACATAAAAACAATACACTGTCCTCTAAATAAATGAAGAGGGAAACGTGGAATAAAAGGTATTTCCCTAAATTAACTGAAGAGTGAAATAATTACTATAGTATATTCCAGATATAAATAGAAACTTTAAATAATAGTTTGGTGTTTTTTTTTCATACGAATTTATTCCATTAAAATAGCACTGTTGTTGAAATAAAATTTTATTAGCTAAATTTAATATTTTGTTTCGTTTCGAATAAATACTAAAATAAAAATACCTCTATAAATGGTATTTTTATATGATTGAAGTGCTCTAAATTACTGCAGGATAAATATTTACAGTACTTGAGGTAAATATAATTGAGAAGTAAATGGAATGTTACTAAAAAACATGTTCAAATATAAATAAACGTTTTAATATTTCAATTTAAGAGCCGCATTTTTGCTGATAAATATATAATGTATTTGTTAATTTCTGAAAACAGCCTTTACTGAACCATTTCAAGTAACACTTTTAAATTAAAGATTAATACCACGAAGAGTTTGCTTATGTTGTCAATAATTATTTCCCAATATTTTCGAATTGTAGTTAAATTACAAAACTATAATTACAATAATTGTTATTTATTATAAAAATTTTTAA
>JAQJVL010005415.1:0-35553 GCA_035578905.1 Stictocephala bisonia | reverse complement strand
TAGTTTAATTTTGTTCAAATCTCAATTTGTTATTGTTGTTTATATTCAAAGTGTTATTTATTGTTATAACTTTAGTTTGTTTACATCTTGTTACTGTTATATGGTGTCTTGTATTTATTATTATATTTATTACAATGTTTACATCTTTTTATTGTTATATGGTGTTGTGTGTTTATTACATTTATTTTATAAGCATGGACTTTTGAACACACTCAACTTATGTCTGTGATACACCCAGTGGATGAACTTTATTTTTTTATTCTCATTTTACATGTAACAGCATGATCATGTATTATTTTCTTTAATGCTACATTATAATTGGCTAACACTGTTATGTAGCATTCCAAATATGTGATAAATAAATTATTTATATTAATATATATGTAGAATTTAATTATTTTAAAATTATAAGACAAACTTTATATTATACAAATATAATAGAAATAGTTACTCGCACTAATGGTAATCAGTCATAGTCCCACCATAACTAATAATAAAACATTCCCAATTATTTGCTTATGTTTACAATCACAAACTGAAAGCTAAATTTGATTGTAAAACAAACAAGCTGATTGTTATAAAGCTGACAAGGAACAGAAAGCAATATTGAAGCACATAGACTAACAATAAGTTGGTTATTATTGTCATACACATCATTGTTTAGTTCATTAACATCATAGTTTGGCGCGTGGCATTGCCGATTTGCAATGTGTTTTAGGTTATAAAAAGATTAAGTGGTAGCTCATATATTTTTTTACAGTATTTCAGTCTTCACTAATTGATTTTATTAATATTTTTAACCATTTTAGCAATCGTTCTTTTTTTTTTTAGTAATTAAAAGGCATTGTTACCATCACAGAGCAATTCCGTGATAGCAATTTTGAGCCCAGATCAACCGTCATGGAACGGTTCTGTGAAAATAGGCCAATGGGCCAATTCATATAAATTAGTTAACTGTTTGGTTAATATTTGTTAAAAAAGCCCAAATCACAATAACAAACAGTTTTAATTAAATAATTGTCTGATTCAGTTGAAAATGTTAACATTAAAAACATATTATTAAAAATATACTTCTCAAAAATATACTCCCACCAGTAAAATATTTAAATTTATAAATTGCTGGACAAGGAAATTTACCATAGTAAGTTTCGCATTGTAACACAAAAAAAATAGAACATAATCTTCGATACACTAATAACAATCTAATAAATAAACACACAAAACAGTTGTTGTGTATTTAGTATAATTATTTAGTTATTTTCATGTTCTTTATCACTTAGGTATAATTAATTAAAGTCCAAACATGAAAAAACACTTACCTTCTCCTCACATGTCTGTCCTTTTAGGGAATTCTGAAAATATTAATAAACTACTTAGTTACAAAGTTTTAAAATAATTAATAAAGTTGGTAACATTTCAAACTAAAATTTACAGATTTGAATCCAATTAACTACATCATTTTTTGGAGAGCAGCTAAAATTAAGGATAAGTTATTTGTAAAGGTAAATTAAAATTAGGTTACAGGTAACTAGGTAAATGAATATAAAAAGGAAAGGCAGAGCATTAGAAAACTCACCTGAGAAGGCAATTTTGCAAACAAAAACACAAGACAAAATATAAAAGACACACACAGCACACAAATTTCAGTACCACTAGCACACCTTCATCAAGCAAGGAGAGAGGCTGTCTTCAAGTTTCAAAAAGTGTTATTCTGAAACTGTGACAGAACATTTGAAGTACAGAGAGTTGTGCTTATGCTAGGTTCCCAAAATGCTGATGGAGAATCAAAAAAAAAAAAGGTGAGAATAAAAAAAACAGTACAAGTAAACGTCACACAACACAAATTTATTACAATATAAGCACAAAATGCACAAATATACTACAATACAAGCACAAAATGCACAAATATTATGGTGATCGATTTCGGTGAACCACGCTCACCTTCCTCAGACCAGAGGGATTCACAAAAGAATGGAAAACGGTGTTCAACAACTCAATTTATAGGCCTATGATCACGTGACCCTATTGGCTGGAATCGTCAAAATGGCGGCTGCTGTGATATTATTGGTTAATTCCTATTGTCTGTTACTTAATTACTTATGCTAATTAAAAAACTATTAATAAAAAAACAAATGTTTAACCATTTCTCTCACATTACTAGAGCATTAGAATCGTCATGGTTATGATTTTTAACCCATTCATCCATAAATACGAGTATACTTATAATGCCGCTTCTGGCCCATATGTTCAAATACGAGTTTACTCGAAGTAGTATAGCATATTTTTAATAATTGATTTTAACATACGTTCTCTTTGAATGATTGTCCGTGACTAATAATAATTGATCTAGAGATGTTCAAACTGTATATTATTTGAGTTATAGTCAATTTGACAGGAATATTTTTTTTAAACAGCTGTTTGTTTATTGCCCCAGCTGTCGTTGTCGTGTTCATTCGTGAGTCGTCACTCGCATACTGTCTTACTGCGATGTTTGGTTATTTTTTGTTGTTGTTTAAATCTAAGTCATGAATAATTTGGTTTTGTTTTATGTTTTTAATATATAAACTGTAAATATTATAAACAGTATCAGTGACGGAAAATTGGGAGTTGGTTAGGAAGTGAATCAGAAAGTAGTATTGAAGACGATGAACCTATTTTTATTAACAGACATATTCGTGATGTAAACATAGACCATGAGTTGTTTGAAAAGGATGTTATGGATGAAAATTATGAGGGTAATATTAGTGAAAATATCATGCCACAGAAAAACAAGCACTTGAAGGCAATGTATATAATAATGATTTATCTTTTGGTGTAATAAGTTATGACTTAGAGCAAGCTAGTAGTAGTAATAATTTTAGGCCTATCTATTTACAGTGTTGCTAAACGTACACCAAATTATCTGATTTTTCATGTATCTCACATAGGTCCATTATACACACTAATAATTTTGATAGTGTATTTGAATATAGGCTTACAACCAGCCAACCAGAAAATAATATAGATCCATTGCATGCCTAACCTAAAACCTAAAAAGATACGATGTATATTCAAAATATAATTTTTCTTACTACTATATTATGTTAAAGTAATTAATTGTTATATTTTATGTAAGGTTATTAAATTTTTTTCAAGAAAAATATGTTTTAATTGGGTCTTTTATTAAAACACGCAAATATGGTGCGTGCGTGCGTGCGTGCGTGTGTGTGTGTGTGTGTGTGTGTGTGTGTGTGTGTGTGTGTGTGTGTGTGTGTGTGTGTGTGTGTGTGTGTGTGTGTGTGTGTGTGTGTGTGTGTGTGTGTGTGTGTGTGTGTGTGTGTGTGTCGGCCCTTAGATTATTTTGAGAAAAGTAATAAGGCTACTCATGAAATCCTAGTAAGGAAACCTGTGCTAAAGAGATTATTTATTGTATATCATTATTAGGTTAACTATAACTGTATATCGTTAAGTACAGTCAAGTATTAAAAATAATGTTACTATCAAAATTATATCAAAATTTATATTTACGAATTTATAAGTTGTTTGTTTATAAATTTATTATGATTTTCAAAAAGATCTTTTTTATATTTTAATACTAGACTTTTGTAGAGAACTTAATACTGAGTAAAATGTCACATTAAATAATACTCTAGTGACAACAATGTTTGATTTATGTTGTATTTTCTAAAACATTGCATTTTTGCAATTTTGTAATGGGTCCTTGTGTCCAGTTAGCTGTTGTGTTGTGTGGGGCTGAATAGGTTAAAACCAAACTGTCATGATGACAGATTCACAATGAATGTCAGCTGCTTTCACGCCCTTAGTTCACTTACACACTGCATAATTCACAGTCGATGGCATTTTTAATCGAAGGGGGAATTTTAAACAGTCATAAGTGACCTTAACTCCTTACCGGCTTTTGCCCAGTTAACTCGACGGCAGCTGCACGCTAAATAATGGCCGCTGACAAGTTAACTTGATGCACGCTTCTGCCCTGATTTATTTCGCTGTCGAGTTAACTCAACGTAGTTTGTTGTTTACCGCTAGATGATGTTTGCATTCACTTTAATCTCACTCTGAATATTTCTTGTAATTGATGACAGCTGTTTTTATTCCATTTATATTCCCCACGTCCTTGACCACCTTTCGTAGTCAGCTGCTCGCTAACACGACTCGGTGAACAGTTCATGTTTATTTACAACGTATTGTTTTTATTAGTGAACTGTAATTATTGTGATTGTATATACAGTTGACTCGCGGTAGTCCGACACTTAACAGTCCGACACGCTCGGTAGTCCGACGCGGTCAACAACCTTCGTTTCATGTCTCAACAGGATTGACGCATCGGTATTTCCGTGTAGCATAGTGCAGTACAAGTGCTTCTTCCTTTTTATTTAGTGTGTGAAATTTGAAAAGTTTTTGTATACTGTGGCATTGTAATTGTAAATATGTAACTGTAATTGTATTTAAGTATATGTAAGTGCAAAGTAACTGTATGTAAGTGTAAATACTGTAGTTAAGAGTTCTGTACAGTATATTTGGTGTGGCATATGATGGCGAGCACAAGTGGAACCAAACGTAAGCATGAAACATTATCAATTTCAGAAAAGTGGGACATCATTAAGAGATATGACCGTGGCGAAACCCCTACGGTAATTTCTCAAGTGTTTGGCATAGGCCGGCCTACAGTTTATGACATTATAAAAAATCGGGAAAAAATTGAAAACTTTATAAAATCTGCCGAGGATAATTCAAACAGAAAAACGTTTAAAATGAGTGAATTTCCTCAAGTTGAAGAAGCTCTTCATGCGTGGTTTCGACAAGAAAGAAACAGAAATGCCCCAATTTCTGGGGATATTTTAAAAGAAAAAGCAAAGTTCTTTTATCGTGAAATAACTAATAAAGACGATTTTCGAGCAAGCGATGGCTGGTTTGAAAATTTTAAAAAACGGCATGGTATTTGGTTTTTGCAGATGAGCGGAGAGAAACTGTCTGCCGATGAGACAGATATTGACAACTTCATCACGCGCCTAGACACAAAAATTACTGAATTGGGCCTAACTGCCGAACAAGTTTACAATGCCGATGAAACCAGCCTTAATTGGCGGCAACTTCCAACCAAAACGTTTGTAACAAGGGATGAACAGAATATTGCCGGCAGGAAACTTTTAAAAGAAAGGATCACTTTGATGGTGTGTTCAAATGGTGCCGGGAGTCATAAGTTAAAACTGTTAGCTGTAGGTAAAAGTAAGAAACCTAGGGCGTTTAAAAACACCAATCTTGAAACTCTTCCAGTGGTTTATATGAACCAAAGTCGAGCGTGGGTGACCCAAGAAATCTTCCTAGACTGGTATAATAATCATTTTGTCAAAGAAGTAAAACAGCATTTAAAGGCTAATAATCTGCCATTAAAGGCTCCTTTATTATTAGATAATGCTCCTGGGCATCCAAAATCAGAAGAATTAAAAGCAAAAACAGCTGATGGATACATAGAGGTCATGTATTTACCGAAAAATACAACTGCTCTGATTCAGCCAATGGATCAGAATGTTATCAAAACTCTAAAGGCGCATTACAAAAAACGCCTACTTATGGATATTGTTTGCCAACCAGATGCAGACATTACAACACTGTTGAAAAAGTTTGACATTAAGGACGCTATTCTTAATGCAGCTTTTGCGTGGCAACAAGTCCAGCCATCAACACTTATAAAATCCTGGAAAAATGTTTGGCCACATAACCCCCTCCTCCAAAATAAAGATGATGAAAACCAACGGGAAGATGACGACAACACCCAAGATAACAATCGTGTAGTGGAAGAAACCATTTTACTTTGTAATCAAACTAACGTCCAACAAGAATTATCGGAAGAACTAATAAGATGGGTGTTAGACGATAACCTGGGTGCAGAACAAACAGATGAAGAGATTCTGCAAGAAATCATAACACAAAACGACACAATTGAAGAGGCCGTGGAGACGGAGAAAAAATACGTGATCAGCTGTGATGAAGCTTTGTCTGCTGCCAACACTTTGATTCGCTGGTGTGAGGAACGTGACCTAGACGTCAACAACGTTTTAGTTTTGAAATGCATTCAAGAAAAAGCGATTAACGAAGGTTTGCGTACAAAGAAGCAGAAGAAAATGACAGATTTTTTTCATGTTTAGTTTATTTACTGTTTTGCAATCTGTTCATATGTGTGTAAGTACAGTACAAACTTTGCTATAATACATACAATCCTGTACTTTTAATGTAGTAAATACAGTTTGTCAATTTCTTAAAATTATCCGCATTAATTACTGTACTTTATTTTTAACCTAGACCTTTGGTCAATACAGTACGTATTTATTTTATGCACATAAATATTCACAAACCGTATGAAATAGGTTTGTTAATACAGTACTGTACATACCTATTGCTTAAAACTATCGTATTTGTTATTGTTTTAAGTTTAAACATCGAATTCAGTCATGATGGAAGGTACATTTGGTAATCCGACGTTTTTGGTAATCCGACACCCTACTGGTCCCGTGACTGTCGGATTATCAAGAGTCAACTGTATTGAGATAGTTTATTATGTATAGTTATTATTCTTTTATTTTGTGTTATTATGGTTGGTGGGTTTTTTTATTTTAGTTGGAATAAAACTAAGCTACTTAAAAAAATAGGTAAGTTTTTGTTATTTACATAGTTTTAATAAATAAGTTTTTAATTTTTATTAGTGGTTTTATTTGTTTTTAAACTATAACAAATCAGATTGCAAAATAAAAAATAAGCACTTAAAAAAAAAAAAAAACAAATCTAAAAATCCGTTAAGGGATACAGTTGAATGGATCCATAATGGCGGCTATGGCTTGCCAACAGATAGTACCCAGCGTGCATGCACTGAGCTTCGACCGCAGAACTATAACAGCAGGATTCCAAAACGGTACTTACTATAAAAATACGCCTAGTATTATAAAAACAAAAGAAAATTTATTTAATTCTAATATTTTAAATACTACAGGATTTTCAAGTTAAAAATATATTGATGAAAGAAATTTACCTCAGGTGCATTTTTTAAGCAGAGAAGAAGTTTATTCAAGTCAATACGATTAGCCCCAATAAGATTCCTGTGAAAATAAAGATGTAACATTAAAGATCTCATATATTTTTAGAGAACTTATATTTTAAATAGTTAAGTCATTTTTTATAATGTTCGCTTTTTTAATAAGACAACAAATTAATTTTCACAGAATCGACAGAATAACAGAAATTTATTTTAGTGCACTAAGATTTTGCTGTGCATTTATGAACCAACAATAACAGACATAGACTGGAATAATATTCCAAAATTAATATAATACAATACAAATATTCTTTATTTTTCGAATACATCAAGTACTGAAATGGTGTCAGTTACAATGTAAAAGTTAAATAAGTCAAGTTGTAATGTTTAATTCTTCTTTTGGCGAATTCTATATTTGTGTAAATATTATTGAAATGAAAATTATTTATTTCCCAAAAACAGAACATTAATAAATACATACAATGTTATTAATACTTATTTGCAAAATAAAATATACGTAACATAAGTAGAATCAAATAAATGAAACTTAATACAACATATTTTCCTTGTTAACACATTAGACATTGGAAAAAGCCTGCACAGGCGGAAGCCTGTGCACTGACCCGAGTTGCTAAAAAACTGCACGATGACGTTTTAGTATATGAATAATAATGAATAATGAATTTTGAATTTATTTCCAACTAAAATAAACAATATTACAAAATATACATGGTTTGGAAATTAACTGGTCACTATGTCCAGTAGTTATGACCAGTTTATAAAAAGGAAGATACCCTAAAAAAACAAAGTTGAGTTCAGTTCTTAACCTGTTAAGGAGTACTGACGGCTATAACCGTCAACCTACCTAGGGTCTACAAGAATAAACAAACTAACCATTAATGTACGCCAGGGAGTAAGAACATTTTTTGAGTTTAATGTTTTCAAAACTTGTTTTATTGTTAAAAATGCTAATATAATTGCTTATATAAGATTACATTAATTTAAAATGTTGGCATAGTATGATAATTTTCAAAACAAGGATGCACGCAAAGTGCTACTTCACATTTTTTGCACTCATAAGCAGTTTCTTTTCTTTTGCGTTCACCTCTTGTTGTGTTAGAGCACACAAAGCACCGTTTAAGTTTTCGTCGGCCATTTTCTCTTGATGGTAGAGGGCGTGGGAAATGGCAACCTGACAAGCGTAGTGGCTGCTGGGCTCCACCCACCAGACGTGGCATGGCTACGGCCTCGTGTTTCAGTGCATTCAGTGCGGTGTGTAACCCGCCTATGTCTTTCCAACAATTGCATGATGAGGTTTATGCGGAAGTCCATAATTTGAAGCTTTGCATTTGGGTTTTTTGACTGCATGTACTGTCTGCAAATTCATACACATATCGTAACACAAATAGTTGTATATTGAAAAACAAACAACAATAAAAATCGCCACAATATTTTATATTTTTTTTGTGGCCTAATTATTAGTTTATCTATATTTATAAAAGAGGATGTTTGTATATTTGAAGTTTATGCGCTGCCAAACCATCCAACCGATCGCCATGAAACTTTAGGATGTTGTCCTGTATACTCCCCAGATGGTTTCTGTAAAGTTTGATGCAGATCCGTCCACAGGGTCCCGCCCCACAGGCTCCTAAAGATCCCATGTTATTCAAATGGAGAATCTGAATTGTTTACAAAAAACATATGACTGTGTGGTTTAATGTAGTTTCACATGCCATAAGCAGATTGAAGTTCTCACAACAACAGTACTGTATATGTTTTGATTTATTGTAGTTCTACATTTCACCTTGAGAGTGTAGCACACACTACTTTTACTTGATCGGTTGATCTGTATTTGGTGTTAACCTTTTTTCCTCGGTAATTAAAACATGTGAAACGTGAAAATAAAAAATAAATAATTATTTGTTTTGCAGTTTACTTTTTATGACATGCCTCCTAAAAAATCTAATATTGGTAGAAGAAGCAAAAATGCTCAAATTCTTTCACCTATTAGGTTCTAAATCAAACTCAATATTATGACCGGCGAAGCGGGCGGGTACAGCTAGTTATTTATAAACAACTTGTTATCATATTATATTTATTAGCTGTTATCAATTATTAGAACATGGATAGTATTTATTAGTATTTTGAGAGTTACTATAATTTATATAATTTTATGTAGAAAGATGTTTGAGTCAACTTACCTGTACAAATAGTATGAATTCAAAACACTAAGATCCAGGAGATGGAAGAAGAGTTTGATGTACCATTTTATGCCTTTTCTAGTAGAATCATTGTATGATACCATCATGTCACTTTTATCCACAGCACCCATATTGGAATTGTAGTTTAGCACACACTTTGGCTTTAGTACACCTTTGTGTGACCTTGTATCTACACTAACCATTGAATGCTTGTCTACTGTTGATAAAACTGTCACGGGCCTTTTATCACACCATTTTACAGTGATCATATTATCTTTGTTGCGTACTTCAACTTCGCCAGGTTTTATTTTCTTGGGTAAACAAGGTAGATTTTTCCTTTTTGGGTTTACAGTCCCATATGCCCCAGTGTTTTTATCATCTAACCATGAAAACAAGTCCGGACTGGAATACCAGTTATCCATGAAAATCACATGGTTGTTATTCAGATAAGGCTCCATAAGTGTTTTGACTACTCTAGATGATAATCCACTGTCCTTATCGTCTTCACCGTCAACATTTGTGCCTTTCCCTGTATACACGATAAAATCTAAGATAATACCAGTTTGACAGTCACATAACACAAATAACTTAACACAAAATCTTTTCCTTTTATTTGGCGGATATTGTCGAAAGGAGAGTCTTCCTTTCCATAGCATTAGTGATTCATCAATCACTAGATTTTGGTAAGGTTTTAGCAATGAACGATACTTTCTCCTTAAAGTTTCCACTACTGTTCTAATTTTGCTAAGTTTATCTTTGCCATTTGAGTTGCAGTTATCATCAAAGTGTAATAAAGAGCAGATACCTGTCCTGAGAAAATAGTTTTGAAAAAATAGGAGTTGCAATAAGCGGGTCAATACTGTTGACCAATACTGCTTCAAGGAGTTCTTCTTACAGTGTGCCATTAGCAGCGTCGTCGCAAAGAAACAGAACAATTCATTTTCATTAGTGGGTGTCCACTTTGAAGATAATATACACAGCTTTGAGAACTGTGGCAATACACCCTTACAGGATTCTGTGTAATATTTATTTGTCTCTTGTGCAATATGAGATACAAAATCAATATCAAATACTTCATAAAAAGCGTCAATCTCTTTCCATTCCCTACCATTTAGTTCATCAAAAACTAAAACCTTTGACTTAGAAGAATCAAAATTGTGTACTGTGGGCTCAAATTCATTATTATGATACCACTTACAGACGGGGCAGGGAACAGAAACATCTGCATTCCGATTGGGAAAGTTTTCTGCTACATTATCACCTACAAGGTTACATATATCTCCAAGACCTAGGTCAATTGAATGTGTGGTTGATGTCTCACCATTTGTAGAGGTTTCAGCAGTATTATTACTGAATGATTCCTGGTCTGAACCAAAAACGTCGACTTCAGAATCCGAGTCAATTACGTCACCTTCTAATGAATAATCCTCATCACTGTCGTCATATAACGCATTTCTAATAACATCACTTTTATCCAAATAGTCACTCATTTTATCAGAGTATAAATAAAACTATCAGAAAGCATTCAACACTCCAGCGCATTAAAACTGAGACTAACCTATAAAGGAATTGGCGCGCAAAAATGACAGGACATTTGGCGGTAAAGCTGAGATTAGAAATTCTGACGCTAAGAGGCAGCACTATACAGTTATAATAACTTGAAACGTTTCACAGTCGAAATAGTACGTAAGTAGGCAGCTAGAGTTAAAAAAACCGCCATAATATGCAATAATAATATTAGACGGTTAAACCCGTCAGTACTCCTTTGGGATCAAACGGTTATAACCGTCAGTACTCCTTTGGGATCAAACGGTTATAACCGTCAGTACTCCTTTGGGATCAAACGGTTAAACCCGTCAGTACTCCTTTGGGATCAAACGGTTATAACCGTCAGTACTCCTTTGGGATCAAACGGTTATAACCGTCAGTACTCCTTTGGGATCAAACGGTTATAACCGTCAGTACTCCTTTGGGATCAAACGGTTAAACCCGTCAGTACTCCTTTGGGATCAAACGGTTATAACCGTCAGTACTCTTTCAGTGCCACTTTCAGCTACTCCTCAACAGGTTAAGCATTAAAAAGCAATAGACACCTGCTGTCTGCAGCATTTAAACGAACAAGGCCTACATTCCATATCTTTTAGCTTACATACATGACAATCTACATACAGTTTAATGTTCCAAAACATGAAATTTAAGTTAAATGTAACACACATGATATTATAATAAAATATTATTTCCTTGGGATAGTTACGTTGTTTTTTTTAGAAAATAATAAAAAAAATGGTAATATTGTTAATAATGTTATATATGCAATTCATGAAAGGTGAGGGAAAGAATATAAGGTTTAAAAGTTTATTTCAAATGGGAAAAGTATTAAAAATATATATCATAGATTAATTTAAATAAAAGTAATATTTATATTAGAGGTTTATATTACCTTAAATTCCGTCAAGTGGCCCAAGATAATATAAACCTCTAATATAATTAGACAGTGGTTCGGAGGCAATACATTATGAAAAGTAATACAATTAAAGAACTTGAAAAACAAACAGAAGAGCTGAAGAATACTGTGCATCTAAGTGAGCATGGGTAACAAGAGGGGAGTGGATGTGGTGTTCAAAGTTCACATTGGTTCAGGTCCATCTCCTGTAATTGGATCTGATTATTGTCTCCTCAATTCTTAACTGTGATAAGAAATAACTGATGCTTTTTTTAAAAATTGTAAGAGATCGACAACTAAATATATTTAATTTACCTAAGTGGTGACAAATATTACTGAACAAAACATGCACACATAAAAGGAATCAGTAAGTTAAATTGATTTGACTACACATAACGGTATTATGCCAATATTTTCTGAAGATCCTGTGTTATATGAGTGTGTAACAGGTGAAAACAGAGAATCTAAACGCTTAAAATGTGCAACAAAAGAAACTTAGAATAGAATAGAATAATTTTTTACTTGCTCATGTACAGCTGACAGATTGTTAATGTTACTTATCACCCTTAATTTATCAGTACGAGCATTCTTCAGTCTTCTACTGGTAATGCATGTCAGTTTTTCTGGTAGAAGGTTGTGTAGCTTCATGCCCGTGTAGAAGGGTTTCTTTTCATTTTGAGAGAGATGGTGAAATGGTAAATGATATTGTGTGCCAAGTCGGGTGTTATACTGTGGAGATGTCTGTTCTGAGTCAGCGGTTGTTCATCAGCATAAATGATGACTTCTTTTATGTAGAGGTTTACAATTGTGATAGTCTTTGGAGTTCTAAATGCCTCTCTACAGCTGTCTAGCTCAACCCTTATGGCCCTATTTTGCAGTACCAGAAATCAACCATATATCACTGATGGTGTAATATGTATTTTTGACAGTATCATCTTGGTCAATCAATCAAATTACTTATTATAAAAAATCAATTTTACATCAGCATAATTTACAACATGTACAACACCTAACAAAGTTAGCTTGTTCACTGATATAAATACAAAACAATTATACAGTATTTATAAACATCAAATAGTAATAAACTAACAACGAAAAAATAATATACAAATACAGTACAAGTGAATGTCACACAAAACAAATATACTATAATACAAGCACAAAATTAATTTAATCTAGTTTTGAATAGCCATTATTAGCTGAGGTCTTAAGCTCCATGCTAATTGCCTTATCCATGCATTATTTACTTATTGCTCAATACCATGTACAGTGTTATTGAACCACCCACCTGCTCCTTACACGTACAGTGGTATTGACCACCCCTATCCATACACGTACAATAGTATTGACCCACCCACCCGTACAGTGTTACTGATAGTATATTGGGTTCAAATATGATTATGATCATGTCACAATATACCACATAACCGCACTTACACGTACAGTGATGATGTCCCACCTACCCACCCATACAAGTACAGTGGTATTGACCTACCCACTCACCCATACACGGGGGATTATTTGAACTGTACGTGTAAAGGGCAGGTGGGTGGGTCAATACCACTGTACGTGTAAGGGGCAGGTGGGTGGTACAAATAATGCAAATGCCTTGAGGGTTGAGGGAGAATACATATGGAAATATAGAAGAGAAAGTATAGAACTGCTTGACTAAGTTCACCAAACATACCTCCGTTTCTCTTCTTCTATAGCTGACTCGGATGCAATCCCTGATCTAACTTGTACTCTTACAACATCTATAAACAATAATGCATCTCGCAACGAGTGATCAGCTGTGTGGTTATGAGGAGGCCGCAATGGAGAAATTGTTATTGGAGAACCCTTTAGGGTACACATATGAGCTCTGGCTGGACATGAAGACTCAATACATGTCAGAAAACTAAAAAGAGAAAACAAATTTGTTAAGGAAATTTATCCATTTTAAGACAGTCAAGCAAAAATTGTTTGATTGATACATCAACATTTTGTAATCTAGTTATTAGGATAATGTATGCCCCATCTAAGTGTTCTGGATGCGATCTGAAGTATATTACTATATTTTTGACTTATTAAACTAAACTTTTAACTATTACAAACAAAATTTTCTAAATATCTAATGAAATATAACTAAAAGAAGCTTTAATATGAGGGATGTTTACAACTAATTGAAATTTAAAAGCACAATATTTTTATTTGAAAATTAAAAAAACCGTAATGCCAACATCATAAAATTATTTAAATACTTCTTCAATGTATTCTACTAATACTCTTCAATTGAATAATAGAGGAAACTGAAAAATCTATAAAAATTGTGTACAGATGTAGACACATAAAGGCCAAAATTCAAGAAATGTTTAGGATTCCCACTGTAGATAACCCTGATCCAACACCCTCCTACCCATACATATATGTACGATGGTAATTGGATAGGTGGTAACCTTTGTAGCTGTTTCTTGGTGTTTATACCCCACCCCCCTTTTGAGTGTTGGTTTCATAAGCAAATTATTTGTTATGTATACAATGGGTGCTCTATTAACATGTTCAGTGCATCTGACCCCAGGCCATGGTGCCGCTTCATTATATAGAGTGGCATAGAGGACAAATGATATAAATGAAGTCCTCTATACCATATAAGTGGGTCATTATGTTTTTTTAACGTCTCATAAACATATAAAATCAACTTTCAAACAGCTTCTTGGATGTTTACATGGATACATAACCATGTAAACGTAGTAAGTGAAAACATTATTTTTATACTTCAGCTCCTAGTCACCATGTTAATAATACCATTCTTTGTGCTGATAAACATTTTCAGAATCAGTGTTGTATAATTGTACATCCATTTCTTTTGTTAATTTTTTCTAGTGTGTATGCATTATATTACTTGTAAAATTTCTGTCATAATAATTTACCGGCAAAAACTATTTTAGACTGCTTACTAAATAACAATAAAATATTTACATACAAATTTTGTGAAAACACTACAGGTTATTTATAGGAGTTCATAGATACACAGCGGTCATAATGGTACATAACAAAACTGTAAATATCAAACAGCTATCTTTTTCATATCAGCAATTTATTTAATTATTCAAAGTCGTTTAATCATTTTTTCAGAGGATGTGTATGTATGGAGACCAAAAGAGCAAAGCATGAAAAATACAGTTTTAACCCTTACCACGCCGTAAGGCGGTAACGACAGCGGTCAAACGACAGCATAACAATCCTCCACCAAAACTTCCAAGAAAAGAAGAGCTCAACTTAGAAATGTCCTGAATCTAGGCCTAACAAAAAAATCAAAATTTTTCACCAAAACATTGATATGCTTGGCAACAAAATAGATCGACTAAGCCACTTTTTACACCTATACAAGCCTGAAATAGTGGTCCTCACTGAGCATGGGCTTAATGAATCCTCTTTAAAAAATGTACGTTTAGAAGGCTTCACTCTCGTAGCTGCTTTCTGCAGACAAAGCCACAGAAAAGAAGGTATTGAAATTTACAAGCACATCGACATTGCTACCGAAGTGGAATGTTTAAATATTTCTGATCACTCACAAGAACTTGTATGTGAGATGTCTGCAGTCAAGATAGTATTTGACAAAAAAAGCCATTTTTACATTCTTGGTGTATATCAACCAGCCAGTGCACCCCTTGAAATTGCCTTGGCCTTACTAACTAACACTCTTGGCGCACTTCCCAGTGATAAAAATGGGATTTGTATTGTTGGAGACTTCAACGTGAACAGCCTGATTCCATCAAGAGATAATGCAACATTATGTGAGGCACTCGTTACCTTTGATCTCACCAGAATACCTTTACCACCTACAAGAATAACAAACATTTCAGCTACTTCTATAAATCTTGTCTGTACAAACTTTGCTCTTGACAAAGTTAACGCTGAAGTAACAGACTCGGGTCTCTCAGATCATCGAGGACAATTTTGTAACATTGATGCTTCGTTGCAAATAAACACAGTCTCAACAACTACGGGTAGAAAATTCCACTCTGACAACCTTCAGTGCCTCAAAGACCTTCTAGCACTACAATCTTGGAAAAGAGTCTACCAGGCAACCACAGCAGAGGATGCTTACACAAACTTTATAAATATTCTCACAATAGCACTTGATATCACCTGTCCTCAAAAAGTGATCCGATGTTAAAAGAAGGAAAAGAACCGTTATGTTTATAATCCTGAAGCCACTAAGCTTAGGAAAGACTTTATATTGGTACAAACAAAATTTCACCAGAGTGGGAGAGAATATGACAGAGTAGATTCAATTCAAAAGAAGAGGCAATATGATTTAAAATTAAAAGCACTAAAACAGGAAGCAAATGAAAACTTCATTGCAGAGTCAGACAATAAAACAAAGGCTATTTGGAAGCTCATCAACAGTGAGAGACTGTCCAAAAAAGAGAAAACAGGAGCTACGTGGCAGCTTAATATTGCAGGGAGTTATTAGAAGACCCAAAATTTTGTTATCCGAGCACTTCAATACCTAATTTATGACTGTAGCGGAACAAACTCTTCTTCAGAACCAGCCCAGTCAGTCAAGTAATATTGTTTTGGATACTGCTACTTTTTCTGGAACCCCCCTTACAGACTGGAGACCAGCTTCGCTCAATGAAGTTATCAAAGCTATTACTTCCCTAAAATCAACATCTTCATCTGGGATTGATGATGTAAGCTCCAAGCTTCTAAAGTTTTGTATCAGTGAAGTATCTAGACCTCTCACACACGTGATCAATATGTCCTTATCCCAGGGGATTTTCCCTAGCAAATTAAAAATGTCAAAAGTTTACCCCCTCCATAAACAAGGAAGCAAAAAATGGCTGCAGAATTTTAGGCCAATCTCTCTTGTTCCAACCGTTTCAAAAATCATAAAAAAAATAATTTTAACTAGAATATTAGATCATCTTACATCCAACAACCTTTTACCAGATAGACAACATGGATTTATTCCTGGCAGATCAACCATAAGCGCCCTCACTGACTTAATAGAACACATAATTGATAAACTGGATGAAGGCTGCACAGTTACAAGTGTTTTTCTTGACCTAAGTAAAACTTTTGATTGCCTCGGCCACAATCTAATTATAAACAAAATCAAAACACTTGGCTTTGAAGACACACCTGTTAAATGGTTTGAAAGCTACCTCACAGGAAGACAACAGGTGGTTGAGATAAGGCAAAACATGGATGGTATTGAGAGGATTGGAAAATCTAGGCCTTTGGCTATTAAGAGAGGCGTTCCACAAGGTTCAGTGCTGGGTCCTGTTCTATTTGTTTTATTTACTGCAGGTCTACCTAAAAATCTGGATTACATTAGTACATATGTACATATGGGCGGTGACTCATGAGAGACACATTGTGTGCGGCTCGTGACCTTTTGTTGGCCTGTCACTCACTACGAGACTGGTTTTTGTATGGCAGTGTACATTTCCGCTGCGCCGCCCAACGCCACAAGCGTGTATGTAACTACTGTCGAGCAGAGCGGTTGTCATTGTCCACCGCCTTACAGCTTTGAAACTGTGTATTTTGTTGTTTTATCATTACTTTGGTTTAATGTATGTTAGTAATTTATTAGTTTTAAGTGTCAATGTAAATAATCGGGCCGATTTTGATTTTGTGGAAGGTACTAAATACATCGTAATCAAGTGCTATATGTATTTATTTTTTATTATCTGTGTTATGTACAGGCCCTGTCTTTATCAGTTTATGTACAAGTAAATGTACTCAATTATACATATTTTATTTATAGTAATAATATTTTGTATTGATTCATACAGTATAAGTGATATATGCCCGAGGCTTACTTTCAAGTAAAAGTTTGCCTATTTACATATTCATATACATGAAAAAAGGTAAAGTAACCTAATATAAGTTTCAACATTTTATCATATCGTTTATTTTCCAGTACAGAACAATAAAAATATGAGCAACTAAAAAATGTAATTAGAGTTTTTTACAATAAATTAGCGCTTAATGGAAAATAGGCATTGTATAAATGGTGCTCTAAGGGTTAAACTGTTATTTATGGTACAAATCTAGTGATAAAACAGTAAGAGTGAAAACATATGAAGAATATGATTGAAAGGAAAAGGATTTTTATAAGGCCCCTTGCAACATTTGCCACTGATGAATTTAAGCATTTTAATTGTGACATATTATATTATATTTGTTAAGTAAGATAAAATAAGCTGGCTTGCATGTACTGATACCCTGTAAAATTTGAGTTTCTCTAAAATAATGTTAAAAGGGATGTAATTAAACGCTTTACTGAGATCCTTTGGTGATGAAACTACGGATTCCCTGTTTCAAGTGTATTGAGAGTGATTCACTATTTCAATGACAGTAGTTTTTGTAGACCGCTCATGACAAAAACTAAACTGCGATTTAGATGTAAAATTTGAATATTCAAAATAAAAAGGGAGATTTCTATGCATAAGAGGTTCAGAAAATATACATATTCTCTAAACGTTAGGGAATACAGTAACTATAGAAACTGGCCTATAGTTCTAGGGAACATGCTTGTCTTCCTTTATATAAATGGGTATTATCTTAGACAGTTTAAGCAAGTCCTAAAAATACCCAGCTTCTAGACATTTAATTAGTATATTATATAAGAGAGAGGCTGTTTTTATCACATCGGTTGATTATTTAATTATAAAATTTGGCAATAAATACATATTCACACTTTAGGATGAATTATATATTTTTGAAATGGATTTAGATACTCCCTCTGAACCAATGGCTTGCCAATTAAATGTATCAGTAGATACTGTTCTTTCTAGGGATGGCAAATATTTTCAATATATCGATATATAGAATTACTGATATATCGCAAACCAAATATCAATCTAACGTTAATATTGAAAGAAATATATCGATATATTGGGTAACCGCTATATCGAACTGTAAATGATTTTTCCGTATAAAACTATGCATTAACTCTCATGTCATGTTCAAAAATACACTCATGTTTAGCTGTCACTATTTAGAACAGCTACTGAATGTCAAAATAAATCCATTTATCTACACAAAACAAGTAGTGATCTGTGAGGTTGAAAAAAAAACTTAGGAAAAATTTTAAAGCAACAAAAAAAGACCAGTAAGAATAATGACGAAGTTCATATATGATGAGTCTGTAAAAGAACATTTTAAAATATTAAAAATTCTTATCGTATATGGACAGTACATTTTTGATTCCATATTAATGAGTAAAAATAAACTGTTTATTTTTATTATCCTCGTCATATAGCTTACTATATGACGAGGATAATAAATCCTCGTCATATAGTAAGCTGGTAATACCGTCATCGCTGAGGTTCGAAATCGAAACTATTCTGCCGCCACTTCCATCATTTGGTAGAATACTACTGCTGTCGTCTTCGCCCATTTTATTCTACATGAATCATCGTCGTAAAAATAAAAATATTCCGAATAACCTAGCAACAACAACACATTTTATAAGCTCACTACGAACGATGACATATGACGGAACAATTGAAAGCAGATAGCTGTTGCAGTCAGCCAGCTGTTTACAGAGCAGCCACAGACGACAAACATTACTTTTTCTGAGGTTTGCTTACGAATAAAAACTAAACTCAAATGGTTCCGAAAAAATTTTACAGATAGCAGCACATATCAAACAACAGCTCCAGCAATCTTAATAGCCACCCCTACAATACAAGGAAAAAGAATGATGTTGTGCACAATCGTCACAGATTAAAATTCTATGAAAAAAACCCTCATTTACTGGAAAAAAGTTTCTCTGCAAACTTCCTGATAAAATTAGATATGAAGAAAATTTGTCAAAATTTAAATCACAACTGAAAGATAATTTAATACAATCAGCCGTTTATTTAATTGAAGAATTTTTCTACCTTCCTCTGTAACAACAACTTATCACCCAAAACAATAAAGCAGTAAATAAAATTTTAAGATACTTTAATATTAATATTTATACAACAAATTTTCTAGTTTTTTAGTTATTAGTAGTTCTAGTATTAACTAAAAATAAAACTAGAACTACTACCACTATAATAATACTAGCGAACGCTGTTCACATGTACCACCTTGTAATTATTTACAAATAAAGGTATTTTACTACTGACTATACCTTTCATTATTATGTTAATTATAAAAGAGTAATGTAACAATGGTTTGTAAGGTGACTGGCTAGGAATTCTTGAGTCGGCGCTGCCAACTCACACTCATCATTTACTCGTTTCACTCACTGGTCAACAATAAACTACTTTAAGTGTGTTAACCTCACGTAAAAAAACATATTAAAATCACTTTATTATATCAATGCATGTTTTGTGCGCACAAGAGGCAATTTAAATGTGTTTTTTTTTAATTGTGTTGTTTCTGAGTAGGGAGAATAGCGTCAATATTTATTGATATAATATATCGGACCAAAATATTGATATGGCCGATATTATCGAAAGAAAATATCTATACTATTTTTCTGTGACCATTTGGTAAGTCATAATTGATTGATGGTTACCTCGTAATCAGAGCCTGATATAATGATTTCTTGAGTTTAAATTGTTATACGAGTTTTCTAAATTTACTGTCACTTGAACAAATGTAAGAAAAGTAAAGTTTTGAGTTCAGATGAAGTATCCTGTATTGGACTGCCTTAGCGGAAGTTTGGCGCTGCAGACTCTTTCGGTTTATAATTCATATCTCAGCACTGGAATAAGCGAATTTCAAATTTGGAAAAGCATCAAATTAACAATCAAATTTCCTATAAGTTTAATTCTATAACATTTTTCAATCGATGCAGTCCTTTTCAACCTACAGACATTAGAAAATGAGGGTTGTCAAATTTTAAGCTAAGTTTGTAAAAATCACCCATTTTTTATGGACGATTGATCCTGAATGGCTGAGCCAATTTCAATGTTTTAAAATTCATTAGACGCAAAATTTAATGTTAATTAAAAAAGGCAACAGTAACATTTTCTATAGGATGTATACTTTTAGAGTTTTAAGTGAAATACTGAAAAAAGAGCAAAAATTGTGTGGTTTTTAGGCTCTCAAATCTGAAGCACAACCTAGAAACCGTTGCAAACTCAGATACCTGTCATTCGGCACTCCCAAAAGGGTTTTAAATGATTTCCAGTTCTCGAGCAATTTTTAGGGGCTAGGCCGCCAATAAGCCGTATATTCATCAATGTACGGTACCATTGTTCTTTTCTACTTTTACTCTTAATTTTATTGCACTTACTAACTAGAGGTGAACGGAAATGTCAGAGATCGATATGTTATCTAAAGAATCTAACAAATAAATGCTCAACAGTTAATATGCCAGGTTTATATTCATTAATCGTGTCCCTTTTTGTTTCATTCAACAAAACAAGAAATAAACATATTTCATTTTTTGTTTGTTTTCCTATGTAGATCTTATTATTATTATTATTGGCCTTGTTAAAAGTTTAATGGTTTCAAAGGTTTGAAAAGTGAATAGGAAAGAAAGTCAGTCAAGTAAATAAGACAGAAAAAGATAAAGAGATGGAGTCAGGTAGGATTGTAAGAGGGTTGGATTCACAGAAGGTTCAGTTGGAGTAGTTGTGGAAAGAAAGGAGATGGAGCTCCAATATAACTTACATCACCCTCTGCTAGATACTGGATAAAAAAGAAAAGTAATAAAAAAATCCTTAGTGTCATTGTAACAGCATTACTATTAATAAAGATTTAACATGAAAATCACTGGATGTTATCTTTTTAAATCTATTAAAAGTAGCAATAAAGTTGACTGAATAAGAATAAGGCTCACTGAATAAAATGGTATTGAGTAAATGACCTTTTTACCATGGTAGCACAATATTGTTAACATTGATTGAAAATAAATTGGACTCTCCAATTATTGTCTGTCTCGTTAGACTGGTGGTAATATAAGTCCGTAATGTTTTGGAAGCTTTAATATTGTTAACAGGTTTTTATATATGATTTATATTCACCGGATATTGTCCTTTTCACTAGACTGGTAGTAGTAAAAGCCCTTGTTGTCATGGTAGCAGCAATATTGTTGACATAGACTAGGCAAACGCTCCGAAGGCAACCATTCACACCAGGCACTCTCCAGCTAACAAGAGATCACAATGAGTGTAATTAAAAAAAATCTATGAACATGAAAAATACTCTGTATTCTTGGCTAGCCAAATTATTCATTACAGAAAATTAAGAATAATATTTTGCCAGGTTTCAGACAAAACATGAGTTTTAAACATATGTTAAGATGTTAGCTGTCATGAAAATAAAACTACTACCAAAACTAATGTTTCGTATATACTGGATATTATTACTCTTTACAACACATTAATTATGTACAGTGATTACAATATATGTACAAAAAAGAAGAAAGAGTGGTTAATTTTAAAATCAACTGGGTCAGCTACAATTTTTGGTCAACATAATGTACTATTAAAAAATACAGTACAAGTAAACGTCACACAACACAAATTTATTACAATACAAGCACAAAATGCACAAATATATTACAATATATTACAACAAAAGCACAAAATGCACAAATACTATGGTGATCGATTTCAGTGAACCACGCTCACCTTCCTCAGACCAGAGGATTCTTTTGTGATAGTCAGTTCCCTCCCTTACACAATATCTGAATCCTGGCAGACATTCTAGACTTCTATAGTAAGAGTACTGAGCACAGTCTATCCCCTACAATCTTTACAACACACAGACTCCAAGTAGCTGGGTACTAGAAGTATCTAATATTATTTTTTTATGATAATAGCAGATTAATTTTAGTGCAATAGGCCTAGAATTTCAGTAGTAATTGAAGGAAAGGAAAGCATCATACCTGGTAAACTGGTAACCTGAAGATAGAAATACACTCACATCACAAAAACGGAACTGGTTAGTGAAATATTTCTGGACCACTATTCCCTTTTTCAGTTACTAAACAATTTACGATAATAGAAAATGATTCATCAAACAGATGAATGTTATGTTATGCCATCTGTTGACTGCTGTAAATACACAGTTGTAGACGAACTCCCGAATATGTTCCCTAACTAACTAAAAGTAAATAACTGTACTCTCCAAAGATGCCAAGACTTTAAATACTTAAGGACCACATGAGACGATAATAAAAATAAAGTGACAGAAGTTAAAATCAGACTTGTACAAGGAAATAGATATTATTGGGACTTACAAAAAATAATGAAAAGCAAAATTATTTCAAAAACTACCAAATTAAGATTATACAAAAGCATTGTATTACCTGTTCTATTGTACGGATCTGAAACCTGAGCACTCAGTAAAACATCTGAAAAGAAACTTTTAGTGTTTGAAAATAAAATACAACACTCTATCTTTGACCCAGTCAACGACAAAGGAGCTTGGAGAATAAGGACCAATAAAAAACTGAGAAATCTCTACCAAGACCCTTACATTGTTGCCCAAATTAAAAGCAAAAGACTAAGATGGGCTGGCAACATCAAGAGGAGGGAGCTGAACTCCATACTAAGGATTGTAACAAAAAGTGTTTCACGAGTTAGATGGTCACTGAGCGACCCAAGAATACAATGGAGAGGCCAAATAATGCTAGACATGAGAAGGCTGAATGTAACACCAAAGATGATACAGAACCGAGACTGATGGCGAAAAGTTGTTGACGAGGCCACAAACCTCCTTAGGTTTGAGTGGCCACAAAGGTACCTTACCTTTAAGGTATGGAATCTGTAATTGGTTAGATACTTAGCTTAGAGCTTATTTTAATGTTTAATTTTATTAGAATGAAATTATTATCTTTTGGATTTAAATTTACAGTTTCAGTGATTTGTATTGTAGTATTTATATAATATTCTTTTACAGAGAAAACAAGTTTTTTAACAAATAGTACTGTTGGAAAAAAAGCAAAAAGGTTCGTTATATCTTACGTAGATTTATAATGTTTCAAGTAAATATTGGCTGTGTTACCTGTTTGACCTTATCATTGTAGTTGGTGGTAAGATCAGCCTGGTGGTTGTGAGGGCGACTGGTTGCCTCAGGTCGAATGTCAGCATTGTCCTCCAAGCCCATACGAGCCGTAGCCATGCAAGTGGGAGCCAGACAGCGAAGGTGTCTACAGTAACATTGACACAAAAGTTTATCTCAAACGTTTATAAATTTATATTATTAATTTTAAAGAATATTTAAACTTTAAGTAAATTTATATATACATAAACTACAGTTCGGCCGCTTTGATTGTGACCTTATTAGAGAACCTGTGTGAGAGAGACAAAGCTAGTCATTGAAGTGAGAGGGAACATAAGTCTTCTCCCACCACTGAACCGACGTGCCACCATACCACTTTAACATTTCGTTGTTACGGATACACTGTGGGAGGCTCCGCTTATTACATCATCGAGATAGGTGACCATTGGCGGGCAAGGAACTTGGAGGGAACTGGAATCTAGTACAGCTGGAACATTGCATAAGGGTAAATGGACCTGAGATAGGAGTGAGGACAGCTGGTTTAGTCGGTTTGTTGTCATTACCGATTTAAATTGAGGTTATATTATAATATGATTTGCAATATTATTGTGTTTTAAATATACATATTATTTGAAATACTTATAATGTGATTGAAATGTTCAGTGACCTACCTTCAAACTGAAATAACATTTATCACTACTTTTATTAATGTTTTATTTACATATTACTTCATATGCAATTTTAAAATGTGTGCTTTTCTAACTGTATAAATCGTGGTAGATCAAGCAAGAACGTAATATTCAATTCAACATGATTTATAATATCTACAAAAATGACAATAAACAAGATTATGGCTATATTATATTGACTTTTATGATTCAATTTTCTCAACTACCTTTAACACATTGTGACGATGGGGCCCATTCCCTTCGTCTGCTGACCAGTAAGCCAGTGGAGGGGGGCAGTTGCTGATGTTGCGAGACGCTTCAGCAAAAGGAGTGTCTGTGTGTTAACAGTGAGGAGAGGAGAGGTGTGAGTGAGCTGAGGAGGTGTGTGTCGTGGAGACTCCGAGAGGCAGTAGTAGGTGCCGGGAGGGTCCGCCAGCCAGGGTTTTACGTGGTTATGTACATCTTTGTCCGGTTAGGGTTTTACAGTTGCCCGGTCTTGTGTTGCTGTTGGCTTGATTTCGCCAAATAAGGTCTGGTACTTTTTTTTCTTGGCGATTGTCGTGTCCTTCCTAACCCCCCTCACCGCCAAGCGAGGCAGTTACCCTGGGAAAGGCGCAAGCCTCTCAGTTACCCTACAATCAAAGAGAGCGAAGGAGATGAAGTGCTATGCACATCATAACCCACCACAACTTCACCAGCTGATTGTGTCCCCACTTTGTCCCCACTTCCAACAATTCCCCTCTGCTGCTGGAACCCCTACATGCGCTAAATATTCCACACAGGTTCTTTCAACCTGGCCCAATTATAAAAACCCTAATCCATAAAAATAAACATGCTTTTATTACAGACTGAACAAGTAGTCTAGGCACACAGTAGTGTTGCTCCTAACTATGACTTTGACTGCAGTTTTCATTGCTACTGAAATTGTACGAATTTCTAAGCTAATTTGTATTGTATTACAATATAATAACATGTAAGGTTAAACAAACAGTAATTTTTTTATTCAATTTAAAACATATCATATTTTAATAATATTAAGATTTGAATTAATTACTAAACTTAATATACTCAAACAGGTTAAAAGAATTATATGAATAATTATTAACTAACAGTATAAACGCTTGTTACTACAAATCATTTTTTGAAGTTTTCAGTACTTTATTATGTTACAACAATTTTAAATTGAATGTTAAAAAGAATTAGCTTGTTATTTTGTATATTTGGATAGTTTTCAAACCACTCAGTAAATTATCCACAATTATTTGAAACCTGTTTCAAATTAATAATTAGATACCCACAGATATAAAAATAAAAAAATACTAATCTGTAAAATCAAATTAATTAAGTTACTGTAATAAACAAATTATTTAATTACAAGGGGTCATCTTTATTGGATTACAAAATTGGCATTGCCGACTGCAATCCATCAGAGCTTATGTTGAATCAATCACTGGAGTGTTAGACTTGAGAGGTCAAATAAGACATCAATTTATATCATTTCAATAAATTATATACCGGTACTGCAAAAAGAATGAATATCATTTACAGGTTAGTATTTAAATATTAAAACAAAACAAAAAATATTAATTATCCTCAAGATTCAATTTGTCTCAAGAGAATTAGCGATAACTTTACTACCCCGCTCCTGACATCAAAGCCTGTTCCTACGCTAATAAAAAAGACTATGTTAGGTATACCTATTTCCCTTTTTTCCTTTTCTTTTTTTTAGTATGGAACATGCTTTAGTCTTGACCTAACTGCCTGAAAACGTTACGCGGGAGGGTGACGCGGGAAGGTGACGCGTAACCATGAAAACACAATGACATATCAGTGTTGACTTCAATAATGATTTTATTTGCAAGCGTTCATCAAAGTACATCTTTAGTTTCCATGACAACTCTTGTTAAAAATATACAAAATTAAGTCCTATAGGATTATATAAGATAATAATAATAATAATTAACTTCCTTTCAAGGTGGTAATGAGTCATCGCGTGAGTAAGAACCTGAGCCGCGAAACAATAAAATTTAAAAAGTAAAGATATATTTATATTTTTAAGATATGTTTATATTTTTTGTAATTCCTTACATGAAATCTAAAATTCGTTGTTTTCAGCTAAAGCATGTTCCATGTTTCTTGAATTTTAGCCGTAGGCTCTAAGCAAAAAGATCCGGGGGTCCAGGGGGCTTGCCCCCTGGCGAGGCCCGCAGGGCCGAGTTTTTTTTTTTTTTTTTTTGAAAACTCATTTTATATCAATTATCATAAATTAAATGTTTTACTTTATCTTTAAAATTAATTGTTTTGTAACGATTCTCTGAGAAGGGAGGGTTGAATCCCAATTATTACATTAAAATTATTTTTTAATGAGACAAATGCATGTATTAAATAGTATAAATTATTCCAACTAAGCTGCTTTTCATTGTAGACTTGTAGGAAAGGTGTACATAAGGGAACTTGTATCTTGGTGAGATCTATCTTTGTACTTTTTTCATCATACTTCAAGATCACTTATAATTTTTTGAAAAAATTAATAATACTGTAATATATTGGAGAGATAGGTTAATTCCTAGCCTAGTGCCCTTTAACCTAATCTAATACTGTAATACAGCAATTTATTGTACATATATTTTCAATTACTTTGACAACTCAAGTTTATACTTTCATTATTGAGTTTATTTATTAAATCAAACTCTAATGTAGGCTTGCTACTTGCACTGAAAATATATTTAAATATTTAAACCTATATACTTTTTAAATACTGACTAATTTTAAAAATAACATTCATCTTTTGTTATTAATTAATGTTAATGCTGTTCTAAATGTTCTTTATCTTATCAGTAATCCGAGTGCTACTATCTCACTGTGAGATATGTTCATTTTTGTCAAATTACGGTAAAACCATTTATTCAGTGATTACATATTTTATATATTATTACACGTGAGGAATATGCTATTGGTAGACAACAGAAGAACCGCTAATTTTAACATTTTCGAAAATAACAAAACTTATTACTATACGTATTTTTTAGATTTTAGATCGTATTACAAAATTTTAGATCGTATTCATCTGTTGAAGGTAACCTAATCTATTCATTTGTTTATATCACTTGGTCTTATCAATGTATATGATGTTAATAAATAATGTTACAATATATTTCTTGACACTATTCATGTAATTAATGTAGCATAGATGAATAAAGAGAATTTGTATTTGTATTTGTACTTATGAGTCAGCTGATTCAGTCAGCTGTCGCAACTTCAGTTTTTTCCAGTGTTAATTTTTATGTTATCTGACTATATATTATATTTTTATGGTTTGGAATACAATTTGGAACATTTTGTTTATCTGAGACTCTTGACTTCCATGATTTGAAATAAAACTTAGGACCTCGGAACATAATGAAGTGAAAAATATCATCTTGCTGGATAACAGTCTATCTTTTTGAATGAATATTGGTAAGTCTATTATTTTCTCATTACTTTATAGTACATATCTTTCTGAATAATTTGATTTATAATACAAGTAATTTGAAAATTCTTTTCATTTTTTAAATAAACCTTGCACAACGCTTAAAAATTGCCTAGCGGTTGGAAGTGATTTAATTAGCAGGTATTTTATGTTGTGTTAATATTATTCACTTAACAATTCATAAATAACTATCCATTTTATTTTACTAAGAGGAAACTTAAATTTTTTACAGTTATTATTTTATGTTATTTATTACTTAAATAATACTGTTTGGTTTCTCCCTTTGGCTTGCTTCAACAATAGTTCTGTGTTATAATGTAATTCTATAATCTTTACCTTTTATTTATTGATATAATAAATAATAATGTGTTTTGAATCCTAAATTAATTTTTAAACCAAAGTATTTATGGTTTCAGCGTCCAGAATTGGGAATTGATTTACTGGTATCAGAATTGGTGTTGAGAATTGAAAAATGTTGGTATCGAGACATCTCTAGTTATACATATACTAAAACATTCTTACCTAAAAAAAACTGTGCAATATACACTTACCGCTCTTCGTTTTTAACACAAATCGAAAAGAAGTAGTAGCCTTTAAAGTTATGGAAGAATTCAGGGCCAGGCAGTTTTGCTGAGTACTTCTTATCTGTTTTTCCAGATCCACAGCTATTTACCTCCTGCAAGAAAAAGTCGATAAATATATTCATGGGCAGTCAGACAGTACTAATTGAAATAAGCAGATGAACCTTTTAAACAATTAACTAATTTACCATCAACTGGTTGGTAATAATTTTAATCAAAACTATCATCTGGTTTCAAAATTTGTACTGAAAAGTGTGCATTGTGTAAATGGAAAAACGCAGTAAGTTATATAGGTTTGCGTAGCAAGAAGTAGTCAAATATTCACTTTCTCAATTAGAACTAATTGGAGGTATAAGTACTGATCAACACTCAAAGTGGAAGACTTACATTTTTAGTGATATTATACTTCTCATATTTTTTTCTGCTTGCTCTGTAGCTTTTTCCACTTTTTTTATGTTTCCCTTGAATGACATAATTCATAGTAGAGGAAGTAGGCCACAATAGGCTACAGAGGTTTTTAAACTTTCTGTCTTGCCAGCTTAAACATTTGGAGTGAAACCATAAATTACAATTTCCTGTACATAGTGTTCCTTTATGTTTAACCCCAATCGTACATATGCCACATGGATACTTGGACATGACTCAGTTCAACTTAGATATTTCAAGAAAGTTAAAGCTTTTGTAAAAAGTGTTGTTCTTGCAGAATTTAAAATCTCTATTTTATAAAGTTTGAGACTGTTTTTTTAGTTGGAATAAATGGTGTGTAATTTAGTTATTTATTAAAGAATTATATATACTGTGTCGTGTAGCGCCTCAGATTTATTATCAGAATGTCAAGTGAATGAAATCAGTTATTAGATTGTCAATGGTTGAAAATCAATTGTCAGAAATGTTAATGTGTGAAATTAATATCCGTGTAACAAGTATTATTAATGTTGATTTAAGAACAATCAATAGCCTTGTCATATATGTTATAGCAGTAATGTGTTAGCTGCTTGAGGTAGGTCGCTGTGGAATTTGCACAGTTGGCACAGTTTGACACTATTTGTAATCTCAATGATTGTAAATAAAGATGATTCTGATTCTGAGTCATCAGAAATGTGCTTTATTTCCTAGTTACTTTCCTAGCATGTTAGTGGTAACAGTATATATGGACCTGATGTACTAAAAACACTTTTACATGCAAAATGGCATCCACCTTGTTTGATCCTTGTGGACCAATTCGCTGAGTATTATAATACTATTATATTGACGGCTAATATTAATAATTACTACTGAGTTAGACTTACCTCACTTATATCACTAGTATTATTGTGGATAAAATTTCCTTTTGTTTCTTGATGTTGTGTTTGAGCATCTACTTTTCCCTTTATACCACCTGTGCTTTTACGAGCAGTTCTTTCACATCTTGTTCTTTTCTTTTGACTCTGAAATTAAAAATAATTATTCTATTGATCAAATCCAAATATATCTTGAAACATATTTATAAAACCAAAATTGGCAACAAAATTAATTATCCATTAATTTAAATCAGTACAAATGGTAATAAAAATATTTTTAAAAAAACTGAAGCAAATAACACTTTTTGATTTCTTAGGAATGTATATTGTTATTAATTTTCTACAGGGAGATCACAACAATATTAATGATACAAAAAAATATTTAAAAGACTTTTTTGATTCTTTAAGAAATATCATGAAAATAAAGAAACATATTTCCAATTGCGTAATTTTAGTAAAATCCCACCCAATAATTTAAATATAAAGACTGTTATAAAATTAAAAAAAAAATAATAAAGAAGAAAAACGTAAATGTCTATATGCATGATAAAAAATTACCCTAGTAAAATAAATATGGTACCGGTAAAGCTAGTTTGAAAAGAAAGCAAAATATGACCTTCAACAATATAAATAAGATTTAAAACAGTTATAATGCTTAAAAACTTGTTAGGATAATTTCATATATGCTTTGAGAAGCGGATCAAAACTAAATTTCTGACATTTGGATAAACTATCAAAAGAAATGAGAACATTCTTTATTGTTGTTTATACTTGGAGTTATAAATCTGTGAGTTTGTCATATGGCAGAGCCGAGCAGTGCAGTGGAGAGTGGTGGCCAATCAGCATCACACACATGCGTCACCATAGCAACTTGTCTACTAGCATAACGACGACATTCGCTTGGCGTATCATCTGTTTGTTAGGGCCATGTCAATTATTGTGCTTTATCCAGATTCATATATATATATATATATATATATATATATATATATATATATATATATTTACCGAAATCGAAATAAAAAGTAGATTTGTGTGCGTACTTTGAGAAAATTCTACTTTAATACATTTTTAGCATAATTTTAATTTTAGTAAGGGACAAAGTTAGACTGTAAAGTCTTCTCTAAAACTTAACCCCAATATGTCTGTGTACTGGCAGTATTATAACTAGGATCCAATATTTGATTGTATTGTTCCAACATTCAATTTCTGGTTTGGAACTGATCATAAAGTTTTGAATCCAAAATATTTAAACCCAACAATTCACCTATTTTAGTATACCTGATTGTAGGATATGTTTTATTATTTCTCAGCTTGAATTGCAAGATACTAGTCTTGTCCTCATGTAATTTTAAACCAAGTTTCTCAAACCATTCATTATTTTAAAAAAAATTGTGTTATCAAGAGTAAACTTTAAGCTGGTTAAGCAGTGTCTCTGTTGTATCATCAGCATATATATATAGAGAGAGAGAGAGCAAATGTTTATGGACAAGTCATTTGGCATAAACTTTCTACAAAGACCATCTCCTCCAAACTTTTCCTCTCAGAAACTCTATTATTTGTAAGTAATCAATTTGGAGTTGAAAGTTTCCTTGTATTAATTTACAAAGTTATAATATAAAATAACAACTGAGCACCCTTCACCCTTAAACATTTTATTAAATCATCACTGACTGGTTTCGGCAATTATGCCATCTTCATAGGTGTTTACTTTTCAAAACTGTTTCAAAACAAATAAAATGAAATAAATAATTATACATATAATAAACAACACACACAATGACAACTAACCACCATATCACAAATATTTACCAGTTTAACATATGTTTTCTTTATGATAATTATTTATTTCATTTTATTTGTTTTGTAACAGTTTTGAAAACTAAACACCTATGAAGATGGCATAATTGCCGAGACCGGTCGGTGAAGATTTAATAAAATGTTTAACCCTTTGGACCCCAGCCGCCAATATTCCGTCGGTAGATTTTACTACCTAAAAACCCCAGGCTGCCGATACATCGTCGGTAAAAATATTCCGAAAAATACCAGCCGACGGTATATCGTCGGTGAGATACTAGCGATTATAATTAGCTTTTTTGTGGTTTTTCTTTAAAACAATTAACGTATTATGTTCTGTATTTCATTGTGAATCCATATATTTTAATAGCGAAGCATTAATTTGACTCATGTCTGTATACTCGATAGGATACTAACAGCTGACAGTGTAACGCGCCAAACCACCAGCCACAGTTTGCCGCACTGGGCAGTGTCACCGTCACGTCAGCCGTCTGGCGAGCTGTGCTGTGCGAGGTTATGTTATTGTTTACATGTTAGTTATTGTTGTATATTGTAAATATTATTTTCGTTACTTATAAGAAAGGAAGGAAACGGTCCAGAACCGTTTGTATTGGCTACAAGGAAGGGTGTCACGCCCAGTGCTTGGCTAAGCATATTTGCTCCAATAATTAGACCACCTTACAAGTAAATGAAAAAATGTAAATAGGCTGTAAATAATGTTTTTTTATCTTTTTATATAGTTCATCTTGTTACAACAACAATATATTGATTTGGTAAATCAAATATCTACTTATTATTTTATATGGTATAGTTATGTAAAAAATGTCATTTTTCAGGTTCCGTATCAAAATGAAAAAAATTTATATAGCATAATTATTTTTTACTGTAGGAAGCTGAAATTTTGTACGCAGGTTGCCAATAATATTCTAAACAAAATAGACATATTTCCCATGAATAAAATATTCTTCTTAAAAAAAAAAAAATTCAAACATAAATTTTTTATTTAAATGTATATATTTCTACATATACATTTATTTAAATATATATACATTTTCAGTAATAATGATAAAAATTATATTTTTTATTTGTAATCTATCTATTTCTGAACAATTTGGTACATAAAACATATTAATAGCTCAAACACTTATGATTATATGAATTTTTTTCATAAACGTTGCAAAAAGAGTGAAATTCCCCTGGGGTTTGTGGCATGTTCCATGTATAAGTGGACTTAGTAAAAATTTTAACCAATCTAATTTTTGGGTCTGGGGTTCAAAGGGTTAAGGGTGCTCAATTGTTATTTTATATTATAACTTTATTATACATAGCAGCCCTAGGAATTACAATTTTTCTACTAATATACAAAGATATCTAAATATTTTAGTAAATATCTGTGGATGAAAACATTTGAAATAGTCATTAACTAATATATTTGACTGAAAGCAAAATGGCTCTAGTTCCTACCTCAGGAGGATGATTGTGCAGTGAGCTATTTTTCTCAAGGAAGATAGGAGAGTTGTCTTCCAGACCCATGAAGGCTCGAGCACTACAACCAGGAATCAAACAATGGAGCTGCCTGCATTTAGACAAATAATATAGGATTATAAATTTAGGTTATTTCATACAGTTACAATAAAAAACATTTACAGTGGAACATGGTTAATTCTAACTTCCATAATTAGAAATCTTCTTAGTTCGAATTTTTCTCTCAGTCCCTAGAATTTTACATAAAATTAATGCTTAAAAGTTGTGGTTAGTTCGAAATATACTTTGGATAATTCGAAGATTTTACGCAAAAAACGCCAATCGGAAGCTGAAAATTCAGGCCAGAAATTCTTAAGAAATGAGGTTGTCCGACTGGAATGCGGTAAAAATCCCTTACCGGCCCTTTCACGCAAAGACTTGCATAGCTCCGAGGTCATCGTACCCACCCCTTCTCCCCGCCGGCGCCGGCCGCCCTGATCATTGGTTTGGCCTATGTGACAGGTCAACGCCCAACCCCTTCCACCCTCCCATTGTTTGGCAACGCTCGTCATCCTCGTGTGATAGTGCTTGCTGTTTACTTCGGTATTCCGAGTGATTTGCTTAGATTCTTGCTTTAGTTAGATTTAAACTGTGATCTAAGAGTGTTTGTGTGAAGCAAAGATGTTGTCATCAAAACCTCAGGCTTCGTACAAAACTTTGACTTTAGCAAAGAAAATTGTGCCGTTTGCACATTACGATCGTTCCCCTCAGACAGCTCAGACTTCCTCTGTGTTTAGTTTACTTTCTGTGTCTTTGTGTTCATTTTCTGTGTTCTGTGATTTTGTTTCTGTGTTCCTTGGCGTCGATGGCAAGCTCGCCATTCTAGCTTTGCAACAAATGAGACATGTATTGCGGCTTGAAACGTTTAGCCCTGGCTCCAGGGTCGGAGAGTGATGGACGGGCACCTGCATGGCTACTGACAGCGTTTTCCTGGGGGCACAATGTGGTACCTATGGGCTGGGCCAAGCCTCTACTATTTGTCCCAGAGGGGCTGCTTTTTTATTTTATGGCCCTTCTGGGCCCCATGTAAAAACTTTTATGAAGATTTTAAGTGTGTTAGAAGAAGTGCTACCTGTGAAAGACTTGTTTGTGGTTCAAGAAACGTTTACCTTTTTGCTAGATAAATATTTAGATTTTATTTTTATGTTATTTAGTTTTTTTTTCTTCTTGTGGGAGCTTTTTCTAGTAATTTTTTTTAAAGAATGGGGTTCTCGGGTAATTCTTCACTTTGTTGTTCCCATTAGAAGTCGCCCAGTTTAGCCTGCTGGATTTGGCTTAGTTATTAATTTAATTCTTTTGTTTAATTTGTTTTTAACTTTTCAAAATTGGCCAAATCTTCCAAATTTCTTTTGTTGTCCGAGGCCCCATAAGTTCAACAGCTTTATATAAACTTAAATTTTGTCTTGGTATTATTTGTAGTCATGTTTTTATTTTTTGTTGTTATTGTTATTATTTATTTATATGTTAATGCCATGTGTTGTTACCTGTTATAAATTTATTCTTGTTATACATTTTTCAGAGCTCTATATTTATAAAACAAATGTTATTAGGCCTAATCTATTTTTCATATAGCTTACGTTTAAATGATACTTTGTACTGTTGATATGTCAATCTTGTTTTCTTTCTTTATTTATTTCTTTTGCCTCGAGGCCATATAGACATATAAATACGAGGGTAATCCAGAAAGTAACCTCCGTTTTGAAATAAGAATTAATCCAGTGAAGATAGAACAATTTTATTATATACATCTTAAAACTACAACTTTACTTTATTTTTCCACATAATCACCAAATTGATTTAAGCACTTGTCATATCTTTTGATAGTCTTATCAATGTCCTCCTTATAAAAATCTGCCGCCTGTGAGTGGAGCCAACCTGTCACTGCGTTTTGTAGCTCTTCGTCACTGTCGTACCCAACGAGCATAAAACTTGTGGTACCCCAGTTTTTCTTTCACTAGCTCGTGTAAGAGGCTTCGAGAAACTTCAGGAAAGTGGTCAGAAAGTACAGAGATCGTGAAATGACGATTCTCACGAACCTTTTCGTTCACTTTGCACAGAAGGTTAAAAGTTAAAGTTAAAGATTGTCTTATTTTACCAGGCGAAGTTAGGACTAGGGAGCCCTCTCTAACATTTAACCTGGGGACCAACGGCTTTACGTGACTTCTGAACCACGGGAGCGGCAGGGCAAAATCTATTAGTGGTCACATCGGGAATCGAACCCGGACCGGCAGCGTGGCAAGCCAGCGCCTTAGCCCCTTATCTATGGCCGCTCTTTACTCCTTACTGACAAGAGAAGGCCTACCACTCCTTTCTTCATCGTGAATGTTTGTTCTACCATTTTTTAAAAAGCGTACCCACTGACAAACTAAACATTCACTCATAATGTTTGGGCCATAAATGGCACACAATTCACGATAAATTTCAGCTGCTGAGTGATTTTTTGCCAAAAGAAATCGTATAACACTACGTATTTCACACTTGGCGGGATTTTCTATCGCCACACTCATGATTTTAAGGCTGTAACTGGATGCTCAATACGGCTCGTACGATGCTCCACCTTGCACAGTTAGAAGCGTACTGAGCAGCTGCACGCCAATGTCAGTATGGCGGCGCT
>JAQJVL010005414.1:0-35562 GCA_035578905.1 Stictocephala bisonia | reverse complement strand
TTACCTTTTAGAAGTTCACTAGCTACTTAGAAGTGATGAGGCTATACCTTCACTTTCACGTTTAATTACCTTTTAGAAGTTCACTAGCTACTTAGAAGTGATGAGGCTATACCTTCACTTTCAAGTTTAATTAACACTGTGTGAACATCTTTACTATATATTTTTCACAAAAAACCACATTTAAAAAAATATTTCATTAACAGTAGCTAATGTTTAACAATAGGAAGTATTCACAAAAATGTGTGTTTTGTTAAAATGTTTTGTTGACAATAACATTATTTTCTAAGGATAAGAAAAACCCAGTTGAACGTTATACAGGTATATTTTATTCGTATAATTTGCTATTTACTTTTCATATACAGTCAGAGCATGTTAAACATGAACAACTACGTTAAAAAAATCGTGATAAAGTAAAATGAAAATATAAACTCTCATAAATGTTTATATTTTTACATGTTGTAATAAAAATAAATAAATAGCATAATTGGAAGTACTCATTTTATAATAAAATACATGCATAATGATACATTTAAATATTAGTATGTTATGAAAAAAATTATATTGTCGAAAATATTGCCTTCTGATTAGTAGTGGGAAAACTCCGTTGGTGGTACAGGCATTGCAACGGTGTGCAACACGGTAAAACGAAATGCCTCAAATGAGAGTATGATTCTTGTCACTTACTTTAAAATATTAATAATATAAAAAAGTACAGTATATCATACCATGAACTGTTTCATTCAAAATAATCACAAATTAATTAACAACAATAAATTTAATTACAAAACAACAATTAACAAAAATTAACAGCTTATATTATTATTTAACAACAGCAAATGAATCAGTAAATATTAATCAGACGTAAATATGTGTATATATAACACTTACATATTTAGAATAATACTTTTCATAATATGATAATGTGGTTAGAAAAATATGAAAAATGTAGTATTCCGTTCAATTTAGGATTTTTAAATTAAATCATTAAATATTAGTGCCAAGTTATACCAAACTAATGACGTTGGAGTACAACACTTGACTTCGTAATTTGTAAACCGAATAAATTAACAAATTGTATAAGAAGATATTAAAAAGCTATTTACACAAATATTAATAAAGCTTCCGCATCTGAAGACCTGTATTATAGAAAGTGATGTAAAAATAATTGTATATAGATACGTATTATATGTATATAGGTAACGTAGAGTAGTTACCTATTAACAATAAAACTGACTGTTTAATGTTTCTTATTACATGTATATTGGAAATAATTACTATGCAAGTATAGTGCAATACGTTGAAAAGCTACTTCACATTTCAGAATGATGCTGAAAGGATTTTGAAAAATTATTTATATTTACGAAATGGCAGTCGTTTTAGTGGGTACATTCTGCAATGTCAAAAATAGTGTTTTATTATTTACCTGATACAAAAATGGTCCTATTTAAAAATTAGTATAATTTTTAGCACCAGATGTGAGATGACCTACAAGTTTGTTTTATGAGTTTTTGCTCTATCTCACCTCCTTCATCCTTAGAGCTAGATTTTCAATGTGTGACTTAAAATGACCATTTTTAAGCCCTCTTAAAAGTGGATTTGTGGTTTTCTTGGGGGATATAGTCTTACATCTGATATAAAAAATTATTTTACTGGAAAAAGAAAATTCTGTAAAATCACATCAATTGTCATATCGTAAGGAACGTTTGTACAAGGTGAGAAACCACTAATTCAGGCACGAAATGAAATGTGTTATTTTCTGCACTTTAAAAGTAGACTTTGAGATTTATATAGATTAAAGAGTAAAATGATGTATCTACGACAAAAACTAATTTTAATATTTTATAAAAAACTTATTTGAATACAGCCGTACTCTGCTCATAGGACATGGTAAAACCTCCATGGAGACTACTTCTCTGTCTGACCACTGTATTTAGAGATTAACGGTGTCTACGAAGCTAAAATGTGGCACGGAGGATCTCCTTAGGTGTAGATTTTCAATAATTTATTAATAAGACGCCGATCGTCAAGATATGGGCGAATATGAATTTCGAATGAGTGTGATGAGTGTAGATCAGCGAATGTAGTCATTGTTACAAACTAAGGCCGACTCTTCTTTAGAAAGTGTCATTAATTAATAGCCCAATGACAAATGAACAGCCGGTGATTATCAGCTGATCCTTCTCAAAATCTATTGACTCTGATTGGGATCGAACTTAGAACCTTTAGCACATGAAGCTGGGACGACAAGGTTGTAAAATTTAGCCATTTACTTACTTTTCATTATAACTTTTTTAAGCCATCTTCACTAACTGTGACCGATTGAGCTTCTTTGCACCCTCTAAGAGGCTTTTCTGAACTAAATCACTTTGTTATCTAAGACAGTAACCTGTTTTCCATGAGAAAATTTGAAATTAACTGGAATACAGCAATAGCCTGGCTATAAGGTAACTTGAGAACCACTTAAGACTAAACATCTCAAAATTGGTGCAGAGTATAGTGATGGATAATGTTACGAACTTTTACTGCTTATACTTTTATTATGTGTACATTTTAAAATATTGCAGCAATTTTAATTTATTAATTGATCACTACACAACATTCGATGTCTGGCTGTCTTGTACTTTATTTACTAACATAGAAAAAATACAAATTTAATTACAAATCCAACAAGCCCTTGTAAGTCAAAATCTAATCTCAAACAATGGACAAACGCACTTTTGATCGCTGCAAGTTATTCTGGTAACAGCGGTTTGGCTAAAAATCAGCACAACTTACATTGGTCGAATGCGTTTTTCTCAGTTATTTATAATTGAATTTTTACAATCAAGAATGTTTTGAATTTGTAATTAAATTGGTAATTTTTTGTATTCAACAGAAGTCGTGTTAGACTTAATGGCTTTTAGTAATTATTAGTTGAAAAATTAAAAGGGTCGCGTTTTAATAAAATGCACACATATCGTTAAATCAATTTCACTAAATAAAAGGAACACTTTCCGTTAATTCGCTATCACTAATTTTGACGTTACTTCATACCACTGCTTTTTTTATCGCAATTACGGTTAGGTTAGACCAGGTTAGGTTAGGCGGCTACTAAAGTTGATCACAAACTGGTAAATCCAATAATTGACTTACCGCCGAATGCGCTCTTCGTGTGTAAGTTCTTGGAAAGCGATAAGGCCAGCAATATCGGATTCTTAGCGGATAAGGAATACCAAGGTAGACGTAAAAATGATTGGGGAGCAGTTATTAGAGCAATAGAATATTTATCAAGTGGTAATGAATTAACGGATACAAAAATGTAGTGGTAGTGAATAATGGAAAAGATCCAATAAAAGTTCCTAAAATAAAAACCTTTATTCAAAATTTGAAATGTTTACCTTTAGTGATTCTGAAGTTACAAACGTCTATTTAAATATACAAATAGACATCCAGATGGACAACAAAACAAAAAAATTGGTAATTACATTTTTTAATTTGTATACAATATGTTACATTTATTTGGTGTAAACAATACTGAATAAACATTTTGTTACACAGTAAAAATTTGGTTATAATATTCTTAGTACTGTAGGAACTAAATGCACCTATAGTACTAAGCTAAAAACCTTTAAAAAACCAGTTTTCGGTAAAACGTAAAAACTAAACCGTGTGGCCTGTTTGTTGGTCATTCTATCAGTCATTGTAAAAAGACAACAATGAATATTCAACACAATATTTATTTTACGCAAATGTGAATGAGAAGTCAGCTGTACGTTTTTATCTCATCAGAAGTATCAACATAAATATGAAAAATTAATACCATATGGCTTGGCTGGTAAATTTGTGTTTACGACTTTTCCTACATTTTTGACTTAATTTTATTTTCTAAGTAGCGTTATCGTCTATGGTTCATCATACATTGGTATCCCATATTAGCGCTCTATTACGTTGCACTATTTTTGTCAATGCGAATATGGTCAGAAAATTGCTATGGTTCAAGAACGTGCATAGAAGGTTCTTGTAGAGATTAGTGGTATTCCTAGTGTCGGCAATAGTGGCGAAGTGTTGTGACCCAGCTACTTGGGGACAACGTGTTATGGAGGAAGTAAATATATGTGATTTTTATGGTGAGGGCCACTGCTCGGCCCTCACCGACATGGCGTCCAGTCAATGGTTTCCATCAGTCTGAGGTGTCCATGTTGGGTGGTAGTTATGGTCCAGATAATGTGTATGATAGATAACTGAGTGTCAGGTTTATCAGTTAGCTGAAAATCAGACACATACTACGTGGTTCGGATTCAACGTAAAGCTGTAGACACTTCGTTACCATGGTTATTGGCCTATTAATAAATGGCACTTTCTAAGACACAGTCAACCTTAGTTAGTAGGTAACATGACCACACTCGGTCATCTACGCTCATCACACTCATTTACCCCTCATATTCGCCCATATCTCTATGATCAGTGTATTTAATGGAAAATAATGATAATACCTAGTGGGTTGGCTTAGACTGGGGTCATAGCAGGGGATGGTTAATATACTATGTGTTAGTACAGAGAAAAAAACAGAGGTCGCAATCTTATAGTTACAGTGATCGCCCTAATGACAGTTTTTACTGATGTAAATATTCGTTTAATTTTCAGGATTTGGAGGGGAATAAATCAAGGGACTGATAACAGTGCTGCCCCTGTCATCCGCACGGGGACTGATAACAGTGCTGCCCCTGTCATCCGCACGGGGACTGATAACAGTGCTGCCCCTGTCATCCGCACGGGAACTGATAACAGTGCTGCCCCTGTCATCCGCACGTGGACTGATAACAGTGCTGCCCCTGTCATCCGCACGGGGACTGATAACAGTGCTGCCCCTGTCATCCGCACGGGGACTGATAACAGTGCTGCCCCTGTCATCCGCACGGGGACTGATAACAGTGCTGCCCCTGTCATCCGCACGGGGGCTGATAACAGTGCTGCCCCTGTCATCCGCACGGGGACTGATAACAGTGCTGCCCCTGTCATCCGCATGGGGACTGATAACAGTGCTGCCCCTGTCATCCGCACGGGGACTGATAACAGTTCTGCCCCTGTCATCCGCACGGGAACTGGGGAACTAATTACTCGAATCCATTCAGCACACTGTTGGATGCGAACTCTTTTTCTTTCTCCCCTGTGCTGTCAGGGAACCTATATATACATAAAGATTACAGAGGGCAATTATTTTGATACCTCCTACTATCCTGTGATGTAGCAAAGGTGTGACTGGCATAAAGCTGGAGTTTATCGCCAACAATTATTTTTAAAAACGGTCTTTCTCAGAGATTCAAGGACATTTACAGCTAATTAATACTAACTGAGGAAATAATTCCATAACAATCGTCACTAATTGTTATGGAAGGACTCAGTACACTGCACTCATGATTACGTGTAATCAATACTGTTAAGAGTTATGAGTGAACTTGTACACTATATTTCTGTAGAGAAACTGCTCAATTGTAGAGATTTTATGCAAAGCAGCAAATTATCTAGTTTTAGCAACTACAATTATTCAAAGCAAACTACAGATGCCTTGTTTTCCTCATAATTAAGATAAATGTACTATAAAAACCAAATCCATAGTGTAGTGAATTTTATCATTTTAATAAAAAAACTAGACGGCAAATAATATAAATAGAATAATATTAACACAATTTTTAACAACAGCATACAATAAGCGATTCATAAATCAATAAACATTTTATGTTAATGCTTTTTTTATATTTGGGCATATTATATATAACACAGATTTATTACAAAATTACTTATAAAAGCCTGTTTTTTTAAATGGTACATTACTATGCATAAATAATATTATAAATGAATAAAACATTATATATAAATACTATCACTATTTAAAACACATAACTTGGTTAGTTTTAAAAACAAATGGACTTTTTGTGTTTAAAACATTAAAAATATGAATATTTGTTACAAATATAAGAGCCAATAACATTATGATTTATTAATTACATAATGCATTTTCTTTTCAAGTTATTTTTGTAATTAAGTGGACAGTTTTAAAATGTGAATATAAATTTATATTTACAACAAATTTGTATATTTAATTTGTACAGTTTATAGTAATTTTATAAAATTGGTAAAGAAAATCGAATTGAGTCTCAGACGAGAAGAGTGAGATGAACCGGGGGAGAGAAGTGTGTATTTATCGGGATTGGGCAAATAAATAGTGTTCATTGTTAATTTCAGATGGAGTTGATATTGGTATTCTTTAGTTTATTTTAAATTTTTACAAAATCACCAATAAAAACACTTTTTACTGAGCCTTTCGCCAGCAAAGCTGGCATCGTCAGACAACGCGAAAGTGTGTTGTTTAAAAATAAATAAATAAATTTGTGTTGCTGGTAAAAGGTCTTGTAAAAGGTTTTTTTATTGGTGATTTTGTAAAAATTTTAAATAAAATAGTGTTCATATTAAAAAAACTTTAAGGTCACCTACTTATTTATCTTATTTTACTTTTAGGCGCTAAAATTAATCGAAAATAAAAATGCAAATGGCATTTTATTATTCCAACAAAATTTTATGACTATTTTAACCTTTTTTTACGCCCTCCAACCATATATTTTTTCAACTTCATGCTTTCCAAATAAAATAAGCTTATGAAAACAAATGAATAAAAATCTATAAAAAACAAAAAGCCAACAGTAAAAAGTCAGATTAATTTTTAAAATAATTTTGCTATCTTGGTGCGGCCGCCGCTAGGTTGAGTTTCTTACGACGCAGCCTAGACAGAACATGACTCTCAGAGATGGCAGCGCGTCCAACTAGAGGGAGAAGGAAGAGGGAAATCACCATGAAAAAAAAAGATAAAGAAAATGGTAGACAGGGGTTGGGGAGGGGTCCGTGGCATAACTTCTCAACCAGCACTGCGTATCGTCAGCTAGTGACTAGTAAGCTCGTATCGTCAGCTAGTGACTAGTAAGCTCGTATCGTCAGCTAGTGACTAGTAAGCTCGTATCGTCAGCTAGTGACTAGTAAGCTCGTATCGTCAGCTACAGACTAGTAAGCTCGTATCGTCAGCTACAGACTAGTAAGCTCGTATCGTCAGCTACAGACTACTAAGCTCGTATCGTCAGCTAGTGACTAGTAAGCTCGTATCGTCAGCTACAGACTAGTAAGCTCGTATCGTCAGCTACAGACTAGTAAGCTCGTATCGTCAGCTAGTGACTAGTAAGCTCGTATCGTCAGCTAGTGACTAGTAAGCTCGTATCGTCAGCTACAGACTAGTAAGCTCGTATCGTCAGCTACAGACTAGTAAGCTCGTATCGTCAGCTACAGACTAGTAAGCTCGTATCGTCAGCTAGTGACTAGTAAGCTCGTATCGTCAGCTAGTGACTAGTAAGCTCTTATCGTCAGCTAGTGACTAGTAAGCTCGTGTCGTCAGCTAGTGACTAGTAAGCTCGTATCGTCAGCTACAGACTAGTAAGCTCGTATCGTCAGCTAGTGACTAGTAAGCTCGTATCATCAGCTAGTGACTAGTAAGCTCGTATCGTCAGCTACAGACTAGTAAGCTCGTATCGTCAGCTACAGACTAGTAAGCTCGTATCGTCAGCTACAGACTAGTAAGCTCGTATCGTCAGCTACAGACTAGTAAGCTCGTATCGTCAGCTAGTGACTAGTAAGCTCGTATCGTCAGCTACAGACTAGTAAGCTCGTATCGTCAGCTACAGACTAGTAAGCTCGTATCGTCAGCTAGTGACTAGTAAGCTCGTATCGTCAGCTACAGACTAGTAAGCTCGTATCGTCAGCTACAGACTAGTAAGCTCGTATCGTCAGCTAGTGACTAGTATGCTCGTATCGTCAGCTAGTGACTAGTAAGCTCGTATCGTCAGCTACAGACTAGTAAGCTCGTATCGTCAGCTACAGACTAGTAAGCTCGTATCGTCAGCTACAGACTAGTAAGCTCGTATCGTCAGCTACAGACTAGTAAGCTCGTATCGTCAGCTAGTGACTAGTAAGCTCGTATCGTCAGCTACATACTAGTAAGCTCGTATCGTCAGCTACAGACTAGTAAGCTCGTATCGTCAGCTAGTGACTAGTAAGCTCGTTTCATCTGCTGGAGGAAGTCTGAGTATTTCCCTATCTCGTTTCACTTCTAATGATGTGTAGTCATTGTAAAATCTGAGCCAACAATAAGTTTAATTTGAGTCTAGCTCCTTTTTTGGTCTTAATATATTTTGATAAATGTAAAATGATTACTAATATATGTGAAGTTGAGGAATATATTATAAAAATGAATCAACATCAAGTGTGTTCTGCCGTCAAACAGGTCCTGCTGCAGCCTTCTGCCAAACCTCTGTTTTGAGCAAGTCCTTTTGATGTCTCATAGACCCCCTACATCCGATCCTTATACTGTCTACTATCTGATATCTTCTAACCCTTTCCTATTTTCTTCCAACATTTTCTTCTTTTTCTGTTCTCAACAGGATTTTTTTTCTTTCAGCACATGTCATAAAAAATTAATTTTTCTCATTCTTATATTTTTCAGTATTTTCCCTCTCTTCACCCACTCAACTCATTACGTCTTCATTTAGCACTCTATCTTTCCATCCTATGTTCTCCATCATTTTCCACATATCTTAATTTTCCTAATATCTTCTCGTCTTCTTTTCTAAGAATCCATGGTTCCGCTCTAAGTAATCAAACACACCAAATAAAACACTTCATTGATCATTTCCTCAGCTTCTTCCCCAACGGTGCACAAAGTAAACGTCTACTTGTAATAACTCTTTCTTTTGTCATATCAGTTCTTATTTTTTTACAACTCATTTCTCCTTCAATCGTACTTCAAAATAATAGGCCAATAAAAATGTAACAATAAATTGAACAATTATCAATTACGATTTTTGAATAACCGTTCTGTACTGTTGAAAAGTGGTCAATAATAGTTCCCTAACATTTCATGCCACCATTGCAAAAGTTCTTTCCTTCATAATTAGCATTTAATTCAAAGCAAGGATAGAAACTAACATACTTATATTTCACCATATAAATTTTACTTATATGTAATAGGAAGACCAAAACTATATACTTGACTGAAAACATACATTAACAACTCTAACCACAGAGAGAGGGAGGGGATTGGTTTATAAATAATGGTTTATAATGGCAATCTTGACGTTGTGCATGTATGTTAGTGCTTCGCCTCCTTATTTGTGATAATGTCAGTGTAAGTCCGTTGAAATTGATGTTCATTACAGGATAATCAGCGTTGGGATATACACAATTTGTTGGTAGCGTTTTTTCCATTAACTGTTTTATTCTTCTTTATTGAATTTATAAATGGAAATGAAGTACCAAGTAGTTGAACTACTAAGATGGGCTTCAACTTACTCATTGGCTAACCCAGTAATTGTAATTTTTCAACAAAAGATAAAGCTGGAATAAGATAAGATGATGAACAAAATTTCTTAACGATAGAAAGGTTTTAATGTTGGCTGCAGTTTTCAAATTGCGTTTTTTTAATCTCGTAGACACTTATCTAAATGCTTGTATATAATCTTTTTTGATGTTTTATACATTGATAAATGAATTTAATTTGGGAAAACATTTGTGGGCTTACTTGAAAAGGAGCTCGATGTTAAACATCGCTATATATTTTATAAATATATTTTCAACACTAAATTGTTGAAGTAGATATCCAAACGTAGCGTATTACGTTGATGATGAGCCTACTGATCACTTTTCACGTAAGGATGGTAACAACCCTCCCCTCCCCTTTATGAGGAGGTGATGACCCTCCCCCCACCCTAACACGTATGGTGGTGATAACCATACCGAGCAACCTTACATATCCGGTGATTTTGACACTTCCGGCAACCCTTACAATTACGGTGGTGATAACTCTCCACCCATTACAGTGGTGATGACCCTCCCGTCCACCTTTAAACACAGTGTGATAATGACCCTCCCGACCACCCTTAAAAGCAGTATAGTGATGACCCTCCCGACCACCCTTAAACGCAGTGTGGTGATGACCCTTGCGCCTCCCTTAAACGCAGTATGATGATGAACCTCCCGACCACCCTCAAACGCAGTGTGATAATAACTCTCCCGACCACCCTTAAACGCAGTGTGGTGATGACCCTTGCGACTACCCTTAAACGCAGTGTGATAATGACCCTCCCAACCACCCCTAAACGCAGTGTGGTGATGACCCTCCCGACCACCCCTAAACGCAGTGTGGTGATGACCCTTGTGACTACCCTTAAACGCAGTGTGATAATGACCCTCCCGACCACCCTTAAAAGCAATGTAGTGATAACCCTCCCGACCACCCCTAAACGCAGTGTGGTGATGACCCTTGCGACTACCTTTAAACGCAGTATGATGATGAACCTCCCGACCACCCTTAAACGCAGTGAGGTAAGACCCTCCCAACCACCCCTAAACGCAGTGTGGTGATGACCCTTGCGACTACCTTTAAACGCAGTATGATGATGAACCTCCCGACCACCCTTAAACGCAGTGAGGTAAGACCCTCCCGACCACCCTTAAACGCAGTGGGGTAAGACCCTCCCAACCACCCTTAAACGCTGTGTGGTGATGACCCTCCCGACCACCCTTAAACGCAGTGAGGTAAGACCCTCCCGACCACCCCTAAACGCAGTGTGGTGATGACCCTCCCGACCACCCCTAAACGCAGTGTGGTTATGACCCTTGTGACTACCTTTAAACGCAGTATGATGATGAACCTCCCGACCACCCTTAAACGCAGTGAGGTAAGACCCTCCCAACCACCCTTAAACGCAGTGTGGTGATGACCCTCCCGACCACCCTTAAACGCAGTGGGGTAAGACCCTCCCGACCACCCCTAAACGCAGTGTGGTGATGACCCTTGCGACTACCTTTAAACGCAGTATGATGATGAACCTCCCGACCACCCTTAAACGCAGTGGGGTAAGACCCTCCCAACCACCCTTAAACGCAGTATGATGATGACCCTCCCGACCACCCTTAAACGCAGTGAAGTGATGACTCCCCTAACTAACCTTAAACACAGTTTGGTGATGTCCCTCCCGACCACCCTTAGACGTAGTGTGGTGAAGACCCTCCCAACCACCCTTAAACGCAGTGAGGTGATGACTCCCCTAACTAACCTTAAACACAGTTTGGTGATGTCCCTCCCAACCACCCTTAAACGCAGTATGATGATGACCCTCCCGACCACCCTTAAACACAGTTTGGTGATGTCCCTCCCGACCACCCTTAGACGTAGTGTGGTGAAGACCCTCCCGACCACCCTTAAACGCAGTGAAGTGATGACTCCCCTAACTAACCTTAAACACAGTTTGGTGATGTCCCTCCCAACCACCCTTAAACGCTGTGTAGTGATGGCCTCCCGACCACCGTTACATATAAGGTATTAATGACATTTTCTCCCACCCTTAAACGTAAGGTAGTGATGAGCCCCCCCCATGACTCTTATAATCCTTAACTTGCGTAGCAGATACATTTCAGATTAATGCAAGTGACTTACGTAACAGATCAATAGCAGTTTTTCTGCTAGTGGACTGCGTAGCAGATCTACGGAGCCTTTACTGCAAACGATTTGTGTAGCAGATCAACGGCAGTTTTACTGGAAGTGGGTTACGTAGCAGATCTACGGACACTTTACTTCAAGTGACTTGTAAAGCGCATGAATGGCAGTTTTACTTTATTAAACAGTAGCTTCATTGCATATGACTTGCGCAGTAGACCAACGTAAGTTTTAATGTATGATGAAGCAGAAACTATTTTATCCGTGTGTCAAATGGCGTCGATATACAACAGAAAACACGAAACTATAAAACTTTTATTTAAAATATGATTATACTGAGAAATTTTGATTTCCTTACAACTCACACACCAAAATATTTTAAATGTCTTTTGCCTCAACGAAGTATACAAGATTTTCATTTTACGTATTTAGGCATTATTTGGACGAAAAATTAACATAGGGTAAGCATAAAACTTTACTTAATAATATTATAAAATCTGGAATAAGAAAGCTTTACTTTCTAAGAAACATTTGCAATCGAACCACCATGCGTTGTTTGTATTTTGCCATTGTTAATTCCAGGTTACAATGTGTTGTTCAGTGTTAGAAAGGTACTAATATTTAATTGAGGGTGACTCAAAACCATCTTTTACAAATCATTTCAAATAAAAGGATTAAGAGACAGGTCTTTTCCAATTTACGTCAATCTACAAAATTTTCCAATCCTGTTTTCAAAGTTTTGCGGCTGTTATATTAGAAATGGTAATGAAAGCACTGAAAATATTTACTGCTAGGGAAACCCCAGTACGCTCCGCGTGCTAATCCCATCGGCCTTCGGCCTTGGCATATGACAGTTGAGACCAAATAATAGAGGTTCAACTATATTAAGTAAAATCATTATATGCAATTTATTTCTAGTAACTCCCTCATTGCAACGTATTTACAGTTGAAATATATATAGCCATATAAAATAACATTTAGCAAGATTTATAACCTTACCAATATTGTAAACATCATTATTTACGTTCTAACAGCTGTTTTTACACATTATTGTACAGAGAACAACTATATATATAGAAAAAGTATCTTATACTATAAAACGAGCAAGGAATTGTATGTACCTATTTCCAGTCATTTTATTTCAAAAACGGCTCTACCGATTTTCTTCGTACTTTGTCTATAAAAGGTTTTCTACCTCAGGAATCCAATGGATTTGGTGACAATTTTGAGAAAACTCATTTTCTATGAGTTTTCACGATTCCAAAAGTACACAGTAAAAATATAGGAGACAGGCGGGTGGGTCAATACCACTGTTTAATGTTTACTATTTACTATTTCAACATGTGAGTTATGATTTTAATTTATTTTTTTAAATAACACATGTTTTTCTGAATCTGTTAAAATGTAAACAAACCAAATATTATTGTATTTTTCTTACCTATGTCTAATATACACAATTCAGTTATTCTCGAACTTTATTTCATTTTTATTATAATTTCACCGCAACGCATATTTATGGTCCTTGTAAATAGTTCATTGATAACTTCAGTTCAGTGTATTCTAACTTTTTCTTAGATGCCAGGCGGACGTCCTCCAAAACGACGTAAGTTTAATTTTAATAAAAATGAGCCACCAATACCGAATTTAAATGAATCCCAAGATACTGAAACATGCTATGAAGCTGAAATTGAAAATACAGATCTTGATTCAAACAATGAAACAAATCTTATGACTTGTATTAATACTTTGCAAACAACTTCTACAAATAATTCTGGAAATACCTTACAAACTTCTAGCAACTTTCTTAATTACGATTTGCCATCAACCTCGGGGGTAACATTTAATAATGTCGTCCAAACAACAATTTTTAATCAAGAAAGTAATGATACTCCTGCTACTGCTAGACCAATGCGTAAAGCGAAAGTTGCTTGCAGAGATAGATTGATAGGAGTTATTATGGATATGAATGACTCACAGAGTCAAGAATCAGAAGAAAAAAGAATTCATCGGGAACGTAACAAAAAATTGAATGAAACAGCAGAAGAGCGTCAACAACGTTTGAGTGATGATCTTTCAAGAGTCACTCAACGAATCTCTCAAGAAACTTGTGTGCAAAGAAGTCAGCGGTTGAGTAATATGCGCGAAAGAGAAAATCAACGAAGAAATGAAGAAACTCCTGAAGATAGAAGTCAGCGATTAAATGCAATGCGTCAGAGAAATAGTCAACAACGAAATGAAGAAACTCCTGATCAAAGAAGTCAGCGATTAGAAAATTTAAGAATGCGTGCAAATGAAATTCGAGCTGCTGAAACCCATGTTTGCAGGGAACAGCGTCTTGAAGAACAGCGACGTCGGAATGCTCGTCGCCAAAGACGTTTGTTAGCGAATTCGTTGAAGCCTACTTACAAGTTAGCTGTTCAAAGTGACGTTGCTTGTCACCGTTTAGGAGAATTTAATGTTGCGTGCGTGCATTGTGGAGCGTTACATTTTCCTGAGGAACGCGTAGGCAATAGAAATAATAACTCATTTGGGGATTGCTGTTTGAAGGGTAAAATTGATATTCAACATGCTGATTTTCCAAATGAATTAGCAAGACTTTTTTCGCATAGACATCCCTTATCTCCTGAATTTCATCAAAGAATTAAAAATCTAAACTCATCGTATGCAATGGCATCTTATTCGTGCGATGATGACCGTACAATAAATAACCGTGGAATATATACTTATATTGCCAACGGCCAGGTTTATCATAAAATAAATGCAGCTGCACAGCCAACACAAACTCCAGAAGGTAATTTTGAAAAACCTCTTTATGGACAGATGTATTTTCTCGATTCAGAGGAAGCTGTAACGGAGCGAGGAAACCATCCTCTAAATGATGGTATTAGTGTGCCATTATTTGAATTATTAGAGGAAATCATTCGTTCTGAAAATCCTTTTGCACGAGGTTATATGATGATGAGAGAAGTAGCAGAGCAAGCTGAACGAGAAGCGGCTTTTCAACAGATACCAGTACCAAATGTTAGGCTTTTATTCACTTGCCCAGAAGGACTTGATCCAACAAGATACAATGTTCCTCAAAGCAATGAAGTATGTGCCGTCGTTACTTTGAACGCTGATCAAAGTTTTCCAGATAATCCACTTATTATTAGACAACGAGGAAAATCAGTGCAAATAATGAAAAATATTGATAAACACGCAGAACCCTTAACATACCCACTATTTTTTCCTAAAGGAACTTTTGGTTTTTCACCGGGTATGCTGCTGAGAGAAGGATATCCAAGTAGAGGTCACATAACTAGACTTGAACTTGCACGATATAGAATTGCTTTTCGACCTCATTTAACACAATGTATTTCATTGGACGAAACCATAAGGGGATATGATTTACGTAACCTTAAGTTTAATGCTTTGCATTTTGGTGGACGTTTGTTTCAACAGTATCTTGTAGATACCTACATTAGAATAGAATATGATAGAATTCAATGGATAAAGTTGAATCAAAAGAAAATTCTTGCAGACAGTTATACATCTGTTACAAATTATCTTAATGAGATGGCACAAAAAAATAATGCTGTTTTGGGAGAAAAGATTATACTTCCATCAGTGGCGTAGCCAGGACTCGATTTCGGGGGGGGCCTGGACACCGGGGGGTCTGGGGGGTATGGAATACCCCCCAGAAGAAAGGGGGGTCCGGGGGTCCTCCCCCGGAAATTTTACGATTTTTATAGCGCTTAACGCTATTTTAGACCACTTTTCAGCCTTCAGTGTCACAAATATCTTTGTAAATAGTGAAAGTAAAAGATTATGTATTTTTTAGTTTTCCCCTTATGCATATAGAAAATTTGAAACTCAGAAAATTTGCAATAAAAATTGTCTTATTTAAAAGTTACTGTCTGTTGTATATGTATTTAATTTAATAGTTTGGGTTTTCAATTTTAATTTCTTTTTCTTCATTGATTACACAAATAAGTTAAAACACTTGTTGAACTTAAAATATAATAAATAATACAAGATAATTATAAAAGGATAATAATGACTTAGGCCGTTAGAATATTAAACTGTATTGGAAGATAACTGTATTATTATATTAACTAGTGATGGGCCGATTCCAAAATTTCTTGATTCCGATCCCGATTCCAAAATTTGGGACTCGATTCTGTACTCGATTCCGATTCCTTAATAATAAGTACTATTGAGGATGAAATCATAATACTACATTTCAATTCAATAAATATTAAGCACTTTTAATAATAACTGTTACTATAATAGCAAAATTTAATTAGTGAAATCAATTACAAAAGGGGACATTTAAATGACAATAGGCATTTAGTAGGCCTATATAATGAAATCAACTTTAAATACTGAACAAATAATAAATTCAAATTGGTTAGTAAGAATAAAGAAACTGAATAAACATTCAAAGGCAATACATCTTAGCTGGCCAGTAGGCTATAGTAAATTAATTAAAGTTAAAAGTTAAGTAAATACTACTTAACACGTCATTACACGCCCCCCTTTTGTTACACAACTACACGCCCTACGGCAGTTTCAATTTGCTCGCATTTTGTAAAATTGGCTGTAAAAGCTATTACAGTTACACCTACTCTCCAAATATCAAGTTGTTAGCCTATCTCTATTAGTTTATAATACTTACATATTTACCTATTAAAATTACAGGGAACATGTTATCGTGATAAAAAAATTATATTTGATAAAACAATGTAAAATGACATCATTATGGCAGTATCGCGGCTACACGCACGTTAGCAATTTGCCGATTCTACACTGCTCTGTCGTTACGTATGTACACGCCCCGTGAGCAAATTGCCGCAAATTATTCTATGGGGGTTTATAATAAAATACAGGAGAAATATGAACAAGATTTATACTTTATTGATTAAAGACACCAAAGGAGATGACAAGGCTATATTTGTATGTATAAAATGCATAATTAAAAAACAACTTAAAGACGACACCTATTAACCGTTAACTTAAATCCTCATTCGGTATTTTTCTCATCCGTATGAAGTCATTTTACCTCACGTTAACACTACAAAAATACTATAAGCTAAATACAAATACAATATATTTAATAAAATCACAAACACACGCCCGTTAGCAAAATGCTCACTGAATTGCTCTGTGTTGAAATGGAGCAGGCTGATAACTGGTTTCACCCAGTTTCCTGCGTATTAGGGGGAGTGAGGGGTAAACATGGTGGCCCAGCCCCTCCCTTACCTCAACGACGGAGATATTTAAGAAAATCTAACTCTGCGGCAAAATGCCGCCGGGGCGTGTAATGACGTGTTAATACAAATAGAAAATGAATAGACATAATATCTTAGACAAAACAATAGAATAGAATAGAATAGCACTTAATATAATGATCAGCCTATATAAGCACATATTATTAATAACTTAAAACAGTTAAAACTAAAACTATAATATCCAGAAACAAACATTTATAAAAATTAAATCAATTATGGGTGCTTAACAAGCAACTAAATGATTTTAAGTTTAAGGGTATGAGAAATTAATTACAAAAGGGGACATTTAAATGACAATAGGTAGGCATTTAGTAGGCCTATATATATATATATATATATATATATATATATATAAAATAAATAAATAAAATAACACGTTAGTAAAAAAAAAAAGTGATCAATGTGAGGTCACTCGACCAGCCTCAAGCAGGCTGCTCTGAAAACCGCTGGCTTCATAGCTACATCCAGATAATAAATCTAGCTACATCTAAAATAAATCAGATGTATTTTAACATGTAAGTTTAATTTGACATTACAACAAAAAGTTCTTGAAAACTCAACACTTGATTTTCAAAATTTCTCATAACAGAAGTTTTCGATTCGGTTTCTTGGCCATTTCATCGAGCACTTGATCTGTAGAGAACGGTACTGGATAGTGTATTGACATCAGAGCAAGACCGTTGAGTCGTTCATTCTCCATAGAGTTTCGAAGGTAGGTCTTTATTCTTTTAAGACTTGAAAAGGACCTTTCTACTTCACAAGTCGAAACAGGCAACGTAGCCAACACTTTCAGCAAGTAATTGATGTGAGCATAAAAGTTTATATCACAAGCGTCCAAAATTGTCATGATGGTTTGAGGTCTCTCTGCTTTTGGGATTTTACACCATTTGTGACACCATAAAATGTACTCACTTTCAACAGCACTTTGTGATGCCTTTTCTGTGTAATAGATTTCCAGGGATTTAAGCTTTTTTACCTCGGCAGGGTTAGTATTTTTGGGTGACAAAATGTCAAAAGCTTCTAGGACACGTCTATTTTTGGAGAATCTGTCTTGAAGTCCTTGGATTAAAGCGTCTAGACAGGGTAGAAACACTATTCTGCGATAATATTCTTCGGGAGTGCTGTGAGGTACATTTCCTCTTTTAGTTTGTTTAGCTGCTTGTCGAGGAACTTCAACTTTCGAACTGAAAACCTCTTGCATAGTTTGTTCAGCTTTTGCGAAAAGATCTGAGAACTCTTTGAAAATGTAAACCTCGGGGTCATTTTCCTTTTCTTTCCCATTACGTATGTCATTTAGAAGATCGACAATGTCGTCTGTATACTTCACAGCTGAGGATAACTCAATATCTGTCTTTTGGAGATATCTAGCTAGTGGCAGAGTGTTATTGAACACAAATTCACAAACATACAGGCCCACGACAAATCCTCCCTTTTCTATCGACGAAAGAAGAGTGGAAGCCGAAGAGGATACAGTACGAACACTTGTAGACAATTCCTCCAAACTTTCTACAATGGCAGGGAAAAGCTCAACAAAGTCAGTAATTGCAACTTGTCGTTCAATAAATCTTGTTTGGCATAAACCTGTCAGACGAGTTTTCTTGGATTCAGGTAGAAGACTTGATATTTTATATTTTAGCAAATCATTGGCAAGAGCATTGTTTCTAAAAAGATTCGTTATTTCCCCAACTAAACCCAAGCAGTTTCTTATGATGGGCACGTTCATAGATTGATTCAGGACCAGATTTAGTCTATGAGCGGCGCAATGAACATAAATAGCCTTAGGATACAGCTCCTGAATTCTTTCGTGTACACCACTAATGTGTCCACTAAAAGTGGAACAGCCATCATAACCTTGGCCGATCATTTTGTTCATATTTAGTCCCAAACTGTTGCAAATATCTAAGATAACCTTAGAAATATTTTCTGCTGACAAATCGGTTAAGCTAGTGAAGCACAAAAAATCCTCTCTCATAACTGGCTGAAGGTCGTTGGACAAATATCTGACGCAAAAGGAAAATTGCTCTTTGCCAGAAATGTCCAAAGTTTCATCGCCCAGAATTGAAAAACACTCTGCTTCATTTATCGATGTAACTATGTGTTTCTGGATCAGGTCTCCACATATATTAATAATTTCGTTTTGAATTTCCGGGCTTGTGTAGGATGCATTGCGATGACTTTGTACAAGATGGTTCTGTAAATCTTTGTCTGTATTTGCCTTAAATCTAAGGAGAGCTCGAAACTTACCTTCCTTGTCCACAGGTTTTTCCATGGTCACAGGACCACTGTCCCTGTGACCTCTTAGAGGTATTTCATTTTCACCACAAAATACTATAGTGTCTATTAGTGGTTTTAGGGCAGCCCTATTTTGTTCTTTCTCTTTTTTTCTCTTAGTATCCAGCATTGTCACTACATCATCGTTTTCTCCTTTGGAAATTTTTAAAAAGTGTTCTGCCGCCACACAAGAAAACTTATGATAGTCAGTATTTTGGTGATATGTAAATTTGTCAACAGCATCTTTCCATTTTTTGAAAGGTGCCGTAATCAGAGAGCCTACTTTTTGATTCGACCCTTTACCCACAAAATCTTTGCCAAATGACACACACCACTTACAGTAAGCTCCATCTTTAGCAGCTGAATACGAAAGCCATGACCATCTATTCAGCCAGTTTTTCTGAAACTTAAGTTTTTTATTTTTAAAATCAGTGGTGGGAAAAACGAATTTCTCGTCAGGAACAAAAAGATAGTTTATCGTCCTTTGTTTCAATTTGTATGCTTGATCTGGAGCTAGAACCTTTTCATTTGAAAAAAGAGCATCCGAAACAGATCCTATATCTATAGATATTATGCTTACTGGTATCGTTGTGGTTCCAACAGACGAGTCAGGTAAGATGGCGTTTTCTTCTACAGGAAGAGTAGAACTAACAACAACTGGAGGTGTAACCGGAACTTCGGGAACTTTATCACTTTCATCAGTCTTGGCACACTTTCTGAAAAATGTATCTATTGTTTTCGTTTGTCTCTTCATTTTTAAAACGAACAATAAACTAAACTCTAAACAAACTCTCAATTATTAACACAGAAGAAATGAAGAAAGCACATATCAATGAAACTGAGATGGTCTGAACACTTGTAAAATGGCGACTGGCGACGGCTGTCGGCTGGTAACATGAGACAGGTGCAGTCGGCTCAAGGTCAACTTATCCGACTATTTACGGTTTCGACCGAACCAGCCCGAGCTCTACGTTCTACCGAGTACGGACGAACTCTCCTGAGTCCCGATCTCTCTTCCACAGCCGAGTGCAGATGTCTGCCGTCTATTGGTATCTGATAGGCGGTATTTAGTCCTCGAAGAATTGTATGTTTTATTATTTATTTGTTACTGTGAATTTATTTATTTATGTAGTTTATACTACGTAGTTATACATATGTACAATTGCTTGTAATACATATATTGTACGTGTACATTTTCCTTTTACTTAAGGGGATTCGTCACCCATTTTCAAACAATTTATTTTTTTGCCCATTTACGGGTGCTGGATCCCCTTAAATAAGATAATCTGCCTTTTCCCTTAAATTTCGGGGGGGGTCCGGACCCCCAGGACCCCCCCCTTGGCTACGCCACTGACTTCCATCGTCTTTTCCTGGCTCTACTAGATATTATTCTGAGCATTTTGAAGATGCTATGGCACTGGTTAGAAGATTCGGGTCTCCTGACTTCTTTATAACCATGACCTGTAATCCGGACTGGCCGGAAATTAAGGAAGCTATAAAGATAATGAATGAAAATGGTAGTGACTGGCAACAACTAGCTCAAGATAGACCTGACATAATTGCTAGGGTAGCATATTTAAAATTTGCGGAGTTAATTGAGGATTTAGATAAAAGTCAAATTTTTGGGCAAGTTGCTGCTTACGTTTATACTGTAGAATTTCAAAAAAGAGGGCTGCCTCACATGCATTTGTTAATTATATTAAAGCAAGAAGATAAGATTCACAATCCTGAAGAACTAGATGATCTCGTTTCAGCAGAAATACCAGACGTAGAAGACGATTCAGAACTACGAGAATTAGTTAAGAAATGGATGATTCATCAAGCTTGTGGCGAACAAAATCAAAAAGCATCATGCATGGTTAATAAAAACGGTAGAATGAGTTGTAGGTTTAAATTTCCTATGGGATTCCAAGATACAACCTCTTTAATCGACGATGGCAAGCCCAAGTATAGAAGAAGGTATGATCCTAAATTAGATCAAAATAATAGAGATTTTTTTGTTCATGAAGAAGCAATTTATCGTAAAGATGCTCAAGGTGAAAAAATAACTCGAGATAATCGCCATGTTGCTCCTTACAATCCATACTTGTTGAAAAAATTCAACTGCCACATAAATGTTGAATACGTTGGAAGCATTCGGGCTGTTAAGTATCTTTACAAATATATTTATAAAGGCCATGATTGTGCTGCTTTAAAAGTAGTCCAAAATCAAACCACTATAAATTATAATGAAGCAGATAAATTTATTCAAGGTAGATGCATAACTCCACCTGAGGCTTGCTGGCGATTATTTGGGAATGAGATACAAAAAAAAAGTCATTGTGTTCAGCGACTGAATATCCATTTGCCTGGTCAATATCGAGTACAAAATATTGAACAAGCTCAAGAAGATTTACTTGATATAGGTCGAAAGGGTTCTATGTTAGAAGCTTACTTCCGAACAAACCAAACTAAAAAACAACGTATTGAAAACAATGACAATACAGAAAATAATAGTTTTTATTTCTACTGGCAAATGCCAGAATTTTATTGATGGGAAGGAAAAGAAAGTAAATGGGTTGAAAGACAACGGAATATTCGAGTTATTGGTAGAATACATAATGTTACATTTGTTGCACAACCTGAGTTGTATTTTTTACGTTTACTTTTGTATCACGTTAACGACGCTGTGAGTTTTGACGATCTGCTTATGGTTAATGGTGTAAAATGTAATTCGTACAAACAGGCTTGCTTAGCTAGAGGTTTAACTTACGATGATAAACAATGGATTGATGGCTTACGAGAATCAGCATTATCGAAAATGCCAAGAGCAATGAGAACTCTTTTTACACAAATATTAATATTTGGTGCTCCTGAAAATCCGAAGAACCTGTGGGATACTTTTAAAGAAAATTTGGCTGAAGATTTTATTCATCATGCCAGAGAAAATGGTACTTCTGTTGATGAAGCTATTCGAAAAGCTTACAGAATTATTGCTCATAAGCTCAATTCTCAAGCAACGGAAGGTCGAAATTTTCAATTTTGGGTAGATCGATTTCAAATGGATGATATTGATGGCTACGATGAAATAAATGATGACATAATTAATATTGATCAATCTTTTGCACTTGGCGAAGAGATGAGAAGACAACTTCGTGGCAACCAAATTGAAGTTGTTGATTCCATAATAGATACACTTGATAATAATTTACAGCAGAGATGCTTTTTTATTGACGGGCCAGGAGGAACTGGAAAAACATTTATATATAAAACTTTATATCATGTTCTTTCAGCTAAAAATTATAAAGTAAAGTGTATGGCTTTTACAGGAATCGCAGCAATGCTTCTGCCAAACGGTCATACATCCCATAAAACTTGTGGTCTTAAAGTACCTTTAACTGCAGAATCTGTTTCCAATATAAAGTCTGGATCAGCTAAGGCTAGGGAGCTTGCAAAAATTGATATTTTTTTAATGGATGAAGCTCCTATGCTTCCTAAATACGGACTTCAAAATATAGATGAGTTACTACGAAGTATAGCAAATCCAAACTTACCATTTGGAGGAAAAGTTATAGTTCTAGGAGGAGACTTTCGACAGTGTTTACCAGTTCAACAAAGAGCTAATCGAAGCGAACTTGTGAATTTGTCAATAAAAAAGAGCCCATTATGGCATAATTTTAAACTTTTTTCACTAACAGAAAATATGCGTGTCGATCCAGAACAGCTGGAATTTGCTAATTATCTTCTACAAGTTGGGAATGGCGAACTTCCAAAAAATGAGTTGGATGAAATTAAAATTCCAAATGATATGATTTCAAATGGTGATATAATTGATGAAGTTTTTGGCAACTGCTTGCTTAACAGACAATACAAAAATATGAAAGACCGAGCAATCTTGGCACCATTAAATAAGGACGTAGCCAAAATTAATGCTGAAATCATTGAAAAGTTGGAGGGTGAAAGTAAGCAATATAAAAGTTATGATTCAGTAAAAGATCCAGCCGAAGATACATTGCAATTTACTCCTGAATTTCTAAATTCAATTGAAATTGCAGATTTACCTCCACATGAGCTAAAATTAAAAAGAAACACAATAATTATGCTTGTGAGAAATTTAGATCTTGGGGAAGGTCTCTGTAATGGTGTTAGACTCACTGTTACCCAGTTATGCAACAATATAATTAAAGGCAAAATTATAACTGGTGAACATGCCGGACAAGAAGTACATATTCCCAGAATAACTCTTGAATCAAACAAAAGTCAGTTGGGATGCTCAATGCAAAGACATCAATTTCCAGTCAAACCAGCATTTGCTATGACAATTCATAAATCTCAAGGCCAAACATTTGAGTATGTTGGTGTTGATTTAAGAAGTCCGGTTTTCATGCACGGTATGCTTTACGTAGCATTTTCAAGAGTTAAGAGAAGAAACAGTCTAAAAATTTTATTACCAGCAGAAAATAATAGTCGAATTCAAGGTTATACACGAAATGTTGTCTGGACTGAAGTATTAAATAACGCATATAATAATATCGAACCTGATTTGTACCAAGACGAAGACTTTTTTCTTGAAAATTTAGAAGCTTTTGATTCAGCATTAGATAATTTGCACATTAGTTTTTAACATTAAAATCAATTTACTTGTGTTTTATATGATTTATTTCTGGCATTTTTAGATTTTAATTTTGTAAATGAAAAACTTTAATATTGAATCAATCTTTTCCATAATAATTGTGTTGAATACTTTTTTATATATTTGTATATATTATATTTTATGTTTCTTAATAATAAATAATACTTATTTTGTAAAAATTTTTGTGATTTTATTTATATACGAGTATATTCATTCTAACAACCTTTTCAATAGAATTTATCAATAAAATAATTCTCTATAAAAAATTTTCAAATATATTTTAATAATTTTCATAATGGGAGATAATTATTGTGTTTATAACAAAATCAAACAACTAATAACAAAACCAAATTTTTACAGATGAGACACTAACCCGATCGGAGATCGGCTTTCCTGGTACTGATTAATTAATTATAAACTTGTATCAATAGGATAGATTTAAAAGACACAAAATAAACATGTTTGTTTATTTAAAAAACATATGTTATTAATTTACTAAAATCAACCCAATGGTATCCCTATGGAACAATCTTTTATTTGCGGTTTATATCCCATAGGAGTACTTTATCATGATGAAAATACTACAGTCATATTTAAGACCTAAAGAAACAGTGCAAACATTTCAGCAGCTCTCTACCTACATGGGAAGTTGGAGAATTACTGATGAGTGAATGAATAAGCTTACCTCGAGTAATACATTATTTTAAAGGTATTTGTTTGTACAGTAAAAAGTGCAAACCTGAGGCCAAAAGGATGACCCAATGAGAATATACAACGATTCAAATAATTTAATGTCAAAATACTAATTCTTCATAACTATACGGCTATTTATTTAACATTTTGAGATCCCTGTTGTTGATTGTTAACAATAAAACAGAAACGAATGACTACGTTATTATTAAAATTCTTTTGACAGTAGTTTTACCCTGAAAATAACTCAATAAAATTATTATAATAGTTTTATAATAGTTTTTACATGTATTTTTTGTGAACAGTAATTTCTCATAATTAGTTAGATAAATTATAGCTCTACGCAGCAATACATGATAACTATCTTAACCTTGTTATTAATCAATATTAGTTATATGACATTATATTCTTTTAGAGGCCATATTTTCTAACTGGGTAATTCTATTGACCTCAGGTTTGCAGTCTTGTGTTTGATGAATAAAGACCTTTAAAATGAGGTGTAACATTTAAAATTGTTAAGACTCCCTTCATGGGCTATCCCTTGGCTATGCAAAAAACAAGTGAAATATGTCTAAATGTTTGGTATAGAGACATGTAAGCAACTAAAAAGTTTCATTATATTTCTTTTGACAGTTTCAAAATTAAAATATACATTCCGGACATTTGCCCAAACCTGTATGTTTGATATTTATATTCCATATAATTATTTTTATTTATTTATTTGAATTACTTATTAATGTTCAACTATATTAATTCAAATATATATATATATATATATATATATATATATATATATATATATATATATATATATAGTGTTACATTTTATTTTTGGAACAATTGTTGATCTTGGAAGAATTAAAAAAGTATAAAAAACACATTGTCACGAAAAAGGTAAGAAGAGTATCCCAAGAAGCAATTCGTTATTATTAATGGAATACATATTTTATTCATTATTCATCAATAAATAGTGATCTGAAGGGCAGTGGGATAGATTTTTCAAGATCTCTAAAAAACGAGTATATTTAAGAATAAATCTATATTTAATTAAAAAGTATCTTTATCTCAGAAAAACAAAAGACATGTTTTCAAGATTACAAATTTGGCATAATCTAATAAACAGTAAATCGAATATTCTACTTTACACAAACAAAAAGAAATGTTTGTGAAAATGACCGGCACTTGGGTTGAGTTTGCATATTTTTTTTAGACTAATCTCATAAACAGCGATATGACGGAATGCGTTTCAGCCAATGAAATGAAAAATTTCTTACCTATTCAATTCTAAGATACTCGTACATGATTGTAGATAAACGAGTGTAGTCATTGTTCCTTAGAAAGAGCCATTTATACGAGTTTTTTTTTAATTTTTATATTTTTTCTTAAGACGCCGATCGTCAAGATTTGGGTGAATATGGATTTCGAATGAGTGTGATGAGTCAAGATGGACGAGTGTAGTCATTGTTACTATCTGAGTTCGACTTAGCTCAGAAAGGACTAATTATTAATAGCCAAGTAGTCAGGGCAACCATGAGATTACAGCTTTACGTGGAATCCGAACCACGTAGTGTTGGTCTGATTTTCAGCTAACTGACAAGTCTGAGACTCAGTTCTCTTTCCTACACAACATCTGAACCTTGACTACCATCCAGCATGGACACTCCAGACTTCTCTGGTAGTGTCCACGTCGATGGCAACCATTGAGCGGATTCCGTGTCGGTATTAAGAGGATAGAACATATCGCCTACAATCTCCCAAACACTTTGTCCCAATAGTTTTTTCCATTGAAACAAAAAATTGGGCTATTTCGTAAGTAGCCCAATGGGCAGGACAGCTTTATGTGAAATAAAAACCACAAAGAATTGGTTTGATTTTCGTCTAATTGACAAGGCTGATACTCAGTTATCTTTACTATACAACATCCGTACCTAGATAATTTATGTACTTAAATAATAAGGTAAAGTATATAACTCACAACTGTGTCTCAACACCTCGAAAAATTTTGAGTCGTAATTTTAATATAAACTACAATTAAAAATGTTAAATGAAACAGAATGGTTCTTTCTTCACAAATCCTTGAACATTCTTTTATTCGGTAAAATATGAACTCTAGAGTATGTAATAAGAATTTTCATTGGATTAGATTGGATTGGATTATATCATTGGATTTAGATTTGATTAGTAAAATAAGACGTCAGAACAACTGTCAGGTATATTCATAACGCGTCAATCATCATTGAAAATAACAAATACAAAAGGCAGTTGAAAAACTAAGAGATAAAAGTAAATAAGTAATATATTTTAATGAAAGTAACAGTCAATTAAAATGTAGCTACTGAAAAAATGTAAGAAAATGGTGCTATATTTGTTTGAAATAATTGTACAAAAAATTTAGATTGGATGCTAGAATGTCTTATTTAATTTATGTTATTCAAATAGAACATTTAGTCAAATTATAATGAAACGTTTTATCAAGCAAGTCTTCTAGCAAATTTTCCATGTTATCATACCAGACCGGTAGAACCGTAATTTCGTATCACTCAGGAGCAAGGCGAAAGTTTGCAATCAGCCACTCGGACGGCGTTGACGTTTTTCACCACTGTGCTGCTCCCGTGGTTCGGAAGACACATTAAGAGTCAGCTAAGGTAGTCACCATATTGGATCCACACGAGATGTGGTACTGTTAAATGAAATACATCACTGCGACTTTACGATTTGTCGGAAAATTAAAATTTTTCGTCATTTCAAAGAGCATAAGTTACTATGTGATGTGCCTTTTAAAAAGTTGACTGTTCATTTGTATTTTCAAAAGAAGTTAATGGGTAACATTCAATATTTTTTATATCATCACGAATTAATATCTTTTGAAAATTAAAAAGTGTATTCACTACTAACTATTAGCTATTAGCGGCTCTCTCATGGCAACTTCTTTACCTTGGCTCCTGGTGCTGTGCAATGTAGCTCCTCCAGAAATAAGACGTCAGGAGGCAGAAAATAAAGAATTCATTAAGATCTTGAATGATCCGCACCTCCCCATTACACAAAATCTCCCTTGTCAGAACGGTCACTTAAAATCTCGAAACCCACGTCTACGTACTGCTTTCCAGTTGAGCAGATCAAATTTCTCGCCCATTACTAACTGGGCCATAGCCCAACAGTTTTGATGGACGAAATAAGTTCCTTATTAACGATCCGCCAATACCTGTAGGTGGGATGAACCTCCCTCGTAGGGAATGGACACTATTAAATCGGTACCGGACTGGAGTGGGCAGATGTAACTACTGTAAATACAAATGGGGTTGACACTAGATCAGTTATGTGGATGCGTAGAGTATATCCAAACAATGGCTCACATAGTTACAGAGTGCCCCTTGAACTGTTTTGCGGAGGGATTAGCTAGCATAAATAGAATCAGTGAGGTAGGTCTTAAATTGCTTGATATATTAGATTTAGTTTAGGGACTGATCACTTGATATTTTAAATTTTTTATTAATATCTAATGACTTTTGGAGTTTTTTCCAAATATACAGCACAGCTTTTATATAATCTTAACCATACACTATATACATACTGGTATATTTTATGCACTTTAAAAAGATACAAACATTATAGTTTTTTTGACAAATCGTTAAGTCACATTGATCCTAAGGAATATCCTCTGCGGACTCTTAAGCCATTGGTCCGACGAGTCGTCTCTCCCTACTAGAAGCCATAGGTTCTTTCTCAGTTTATACAGCTTATAGCAATTTGTTCTCGGAGAGAATTGTAATATGAAAATGTGTTTTCTTCACAAAGGCTATTGTTTTACGCTGAGGTTCCACGCCATTACTCGGTTCGCGCAGATCACCATATTTAGGACTTTGCTAAGATCTTATTATACATGTAATCTCCAGTAAGTACAGGTACTTCCGGGAGATGTTTTGTTTTGTCCTACATGTGACCCAGTGACCTTGGTCTTTGGCTATATAACCGCCGACAGATATAGCACAGTAGTAGATTCGTCACCATGCAATCCTTCACAGTCGTACTCCTGCTAGCAGTTCTCTCCTCTGCTTGCGTAAGTATAAAGCACCCACTGTGTTTAAATTTATTTCCTTCTTTAAATTATTCAATTCGTAACAATCAGTAAAGTATACTTAACAGCCGTTTTAATTTTCTTCACTACATAAGTGTCAAATAATATAGAATGTTTGATAAAAATAGGCAGCATGCTTCTTTTTCTCGACGCCTATATTTGTGTAGTGTTAAATATTGCTGGGCTCAAATTATCCTAAACTTGAAATTTATCTCAAAATCCATATAATGATTTGAGTTTCACAGAAAACTTCAAAAGCTTACAAAGAGTAGGTAACTATAAAACTGAAGAATAGTTATACATTTTTAATGTAAATATTATATGATATCACTTAATGAACTATTAAAAATGGCACAACTAGGCTTTACTGTGTGATTTACAAAATCACAAAATAACAACAATAGTAAAGAAAAGACTTTGAAGTGAGATATTGGAAAGAATCAATATATTTTGTTCCAAACTAAAATATTACACAAAATATATAAACATGGTTAGTTCTTCGGTTTATCGCGGTAAAAAAAAAAATTATCTATGTGTAGAAATATATAATTTTAAACAAACAAAACTATCATAAAAAAATAATAATATATGTTTTGAGGAACGATCGCAACTATTCACCATTTAGAAATAATAAACAAAAAAAGTACAACAAAAATACTTATTACAATGCGGAAAACATGCATAACTGTCATCGTGTTGTTAATGGTTTAAGAGTCTGCAGAGGTTATCGGCCATGTTGGTTTTAATCCCATAAGAACAATGTTATTTGTGAATCCATATTTTTTCGATATTTATTGACCAAAAGTTGTGTTAAAGGTGTAATTTTAAACGTTATGATATTGCGCATTGGGTTTGCTTTTGATATTTTGAATACACACGCTTAGTTTTAAAAAATAGATGAAAATAAAAACTTCGAACTGTATATTTTTGAATTTTTTTCTATAAAACTAATTAGAAATTCACAAAGTAATTCCAACGCGTATTTCATTCTTGATAAAATGAAATTTGCTTGGAAAACAACTTTAAAAAAATAACTGTTATTTGGATACGCGTGATCGTATGTCCGGTTCAAAAATAACATTGTTGTTATGGGATTAAAACTAATATGCCGACAGCTTCTGCGGACTTAAGAGTCTAATAAAAATAAGACCTCATTTTTAGGATGGACACTAACCCTAGAGCTGTTGTTCAATACTAGACTTTGGCATGCCTGAATATGAACATGAAGTGAACATAAGGTTATATTTGGGCAATGCATGTACAAGAAATAAGTGCCTATTTAATTGGCTTAAAAAACATTTTAAGGATTGTTTTAAAATTAAATAAAAATAATCATCCGTTAATTCGTTAACAAATTATCATAAATCAACTTTTCCATCTATTTATGTGTACACGATAAACTATTAAATAAAGTTAATATTTTAGTAATATTTAATGAAAAGTATTAGGTTAAATAGATATTACAGTATGTTGAAATATTGTTTTGAGTTGAGTTGTTGGGTTTGATGAAAATATTAACATTTTCAAATAGGGTTTTTATAACTTTAACTATTATAGTTCACTTAAATTAGTATAGTAAAAAAACGCTTAATGTGTAAACAATTGTATCACAAAAAAATAAATATATTAAATTAAATCAAATGACATTAAATTCATAATCAGATTTACATAATAATGTACTCAACATAAAACATGAGTATAGTATCAAGTATATAAATCTTGGAACCAGATCCAAGTCAATAATAAAAATAGTCTTCTGTTACAAGGTTCTTTCAAACACGACCGTGGTAAGTTAAGGCCAGGGTTAGGATGATGCTTAAAGTCCGACTAATGGAGGATGCTTTGAAAGCCATTGCTGGAGTGGTAATAACTAAATGAAAAAACTTAGCTGGGTTTTGAAACAATGCAGATCCAATACAATGATTAGTAAAAATATCAATATCTAAACTAAAGCAACATTTGTAAATGTTACATTACACTTTAAATAATAAATAAATAAATAAAAATGCCTTTATTTCCAAGCGTTTCTCAGATACATCTGCTTTTCAGAACAACTTTGGTCAATTAAAATGTAGAGCTTACGTTTTACTTTTACTTTTAAGTAATTAAGTAAGTACATTTTAAACAATTTATAAAATGGAATGTATTTTTAATAAATTTTATACATTTAGAAAATTATAATCTGTTCAGTAACTAAGAGGTGAAATTTGAAAATTAACACTGATTTAATTTTTATGATACTACAAAGAGTTTAGCTCAAGAGCATTTAAGAAAATATACTGTTTGTCTATCAAAAAGTAAAGATAGTATCATTTCATTTACAAGTGATTCTGTTTCATTTATAAACTAATTGATCTGTGAAGTCCTTGGTTCGTTCATTGATTACACTCCAACTAGACGTTAATACTGTTCAAAGTACAGATATTAGGTCATTATCATTAAATGATCATTTTTGCAACATGACTATTTAAAAAAAACACTGATATTTGTATAAATCTAATAAGTATAAAAAAAACTGGAACCAAAGACTGTTCTATGAAGTAAACCATGAAGTAAACCGATAATATACGAACTTCTATATCAAGTAAATTTTATAATTTTGATGTAATTATTTATGTAACGTATGTTATTTGAAAACATTAATTGGTCGGTAGCGGAGTTGGTTCAATTCCAGCTTTATGTGCTAAAGGTTCTCAGTTCGACCCCAATCAGAGTCAATACATTTTGAGAAGGATCAGCTGATAACCACCGGCTGTTCATTTGCCATTGGGCTATTAATTAATGACACTTTCTAAGGAATAGTCGGCCTTAGTTTGTAACAATGACTACATTCGCTCATCTACACTCATCACACTCATTCGAAATCCATATTCGTCCATACCTTGACGATCGGCATCTTATGAATAAATAAATCAAATAAAATAATTAAATTTGAATATGAAGTCATATTTGCTATTAAGATCACATACAACTTAGTAGGTATTGTAATAAATAATTGTTATTTATATTTTATTACGTTAATTTTATCATTATTTTAAAATACAAATCATACACAGGTTAAGAACTCCAAAGTAGTTTTTTAATTCATTCACATCTCCTAATATCTTAGAAATTACATTGACTCGAACATTATAATTGAACAGAAATGACTCCATTTTAATTTAACCAAATATTTGTTAAGTTATTTAGTCAGCTAATTAACAACTTTACAAGAGTTTCTTTTGTTATTCGTATCACTTAATGTCTTAAAAAAATAATGTGAAAACAAAATAATAACTACTTTTTAATTTCATGACAAAAAACTTAATTTCATGACTTTACCAGTCAAACTCTAACTCCACAGGAGTCACTCAGTTTTATTCAGAAAACCCGATTAATTTAAAACTGTGAAACGGACGAACCTTCTTATGCCTTATTTAGGATCAGTTTTATTCAGGTGTGTTGTCCTTTGCAAAATTAAAGCGAACTTTATAAATTTTACATCAAACTTTTATAAGTAAATATTTTAAACACGCTTAGTTTTAAAAAATGGATGAAAATAAAAACTTCAAACTATATATTTTTGAAAATTTTCTATAAAACTAATTAGAAATTCGCAAAGTAATTCCAACGCGCAATTTCATTCTTGATAAAACGCAAATTGTTTGGAAAACAACTTTTAAAAATATTTGGATACGCGTGATCGTATGTCCGGTTCAAAAATAACATTGTTCTTATGGGATTAAAACTAATATGGTCGACAGGTTCTGCGGACTCTTAATAAGACCTCATTTTTAGGATGGACACTAAACCTAGAGCTGGATGTAACCTAGAGATGGATGGACACTAAAAAAAACAGTGGATGTATTTTTAACACATTTTATACGTTTGTAAACTATAATAAAAATGGAGTATAACATTTTGAAAAAAATATCACATGAGTTGATTTGGTGTTGAATGCATGTTTATTTGGTAAAAATCTTTTATTTAAACAAATTAATAATGTGGGCCTACATTTAATAAACCAGTTTTCTGTTAAGGCTGTTCTGAAATTTGTGTTTAATTTCTACCTTTTAGAAAAATGATGATGAATAAGGGCACATTAAATTAATTAAACTAAATATACAAGTATTAATTACTATTAATGATTTAAATTAATTTGCTACACTTCACTTATTTTTTATAAAAGTGTCGTAGTTCAATTACAGTATTTTCAAGGGCCGTTTTCTTTGTTTAGTTCAATAGTGAACACAATCAAAAATGTTCATACCGGCAAGATGTTAGTTATTGGTTACTTTCAACGATAATATAAATTACATTAAATATGTTAGCTGATAGAAAATACTGAAATATTTTAGCTATCCATTTATAGTAACAAAATTATTTTCTGTTTTCATTGTGATTTCAGGCAGATGGTTTTAATGCGGAGGAGGCGAGAGAAATTTTGAAAAAATGTCAAGAGAAAGAAAAATCAAATGAAGGTAAGTTCGCTCTTTAATGAAAATATATAAAAACACATCCACTAGGTTCTCTCAGATGAATGACGATTAATTTTTTTTTTAAAGTAGAAAACAATAAAAACTCGACGTAAGTGTAAAGATATATACGAATAAATACCAAACAATAATTTAGTTTCTACTTGTTTCAGACATAGAAAAAATGATCAAGGAGCAGTCTCTCCCCACCACTCCTGAAGGAAAGGTGAGGAAGCTTTGCGCAACATTCTTATAAAATATTTGTCAGTTGTATAAAAACTTGAAACATCATAAAATACGAATATTATTGTATTTTATGCTGCAAAGAAGCATTTCTTGATGACATTGCAAAATACAATTTGATACCCACTATCGATACGTAGCAATTTTGGTTTTTACTAAACAGCAGAGAATTTTACAAAAAGTCATGGACTCTTTAGTAATTTGGCTTCCCAATATCTGCAATATAAATTATTTTTCTGTTAAATTTGAACAATACCTAATATGGTTTTGGTCCATTATATCAGATAATTTATATAAAACACAATTTGGATTTTCATATATTTAAAAACTATTAAGATATTTTCTAAGACGAGCATGTCCTGTTTTTAGTTGAAACGCAGAAACAGCATTTCCCTCAGAAAATATAAAATACCATTCAAACCTCTCCATAATTTGTTTTTATTTCTATTTTCAAGGTAATTAGGACTTGAGTTTTCTAAGAATATTTAATTTTGCTGTTTACTCCTTAGAATTGAATGTTATTGCTTTGATAGGGTAGATTGTCTGTTGTTCCTTGTTAAGCTGGTTTGTCAGCTAATTCATTTCCTTTCAAATGGCGATGTGAAGGTATCCACTAAAAAAAATTTCTTTTCCATTAATAAATTACATTCTATAAGAACAATGTCTTAGAATAACAAAGGCTTAACTCACTTCACACAATTTATATTCACCAGTACTTAGCAAAGATCTTATAATAAAAGGTACAAACAGTGTAAATGTTTTCTTTAAGTTATATCAGCATCTATAAAACTCTGTTTAACATTCAATATCGATGATCTCATGTTTATCGTATTTATTAATGGCTTTGTTAATGTATGCCATTTTGTTTTAGTGTATGATGAAGTGTGCGTTGGAAGAGAAGGGACTGGTGAGTGAAAAGGAAATCTATTGATTGAAAAAATAATGACACCAATAATAATAAATATTTTTCTTTACTAGATATTTTGCCTGTAATAATATTTATTCAAAATAACTAAATACCATTAATTTTTAGTAGAAACATAATATAGAAAATATTTGATAGATGATAATATTATTAAATACAATACGATGATTCACTTAAATTATTAAAAAAAAAGAAGTTAAACTAATTTCATGAAGATAAAGTGAATTTAACTAGTTTTTGTACTTTTCTTAAATTTAAAATACTATAAGTAGACAATTTTATGATTTGAATAATTTATAAGATTACTTGAGTTTATTTGAGCATGTTCTTGGGGTCTTAAGTAAGTTGTTAATGGAATAATGAAAGTTGGTATTTGTTGCCGAAACTTAGTGGAGGAATCAAAATATAAAAACAGACTCCAATGTTTTAAAAATATTGATTTATTAAACATTCAAACGTTATCAAACTAGTGTTAACCACTGAGCTTCCAAGATGAGTTATTTTATTGAGGGGGGGGGGTTAACACAAAAAATACTTGGGTAATAAACGCATTCCTCTAACAAGACTTCAATTGTTATTAATTTTATATAAGATATAGTTTATAGTTATTTTGTAGTCTACAAGAAATTTTTAAAATATTGCAATATTCTATAATAACATACAAGAAAATATGAAAATAAATTATTTTTCTCCTTATTTCAACTAGATCATGACAAAATCATTGTTTCATCAAGTCAGCATTTAATTTGAATTAAATTTATTAAATTTATTGAATTTATCTAAGAGATAAGTAAGTGATATATTCTTGTCATGTTTTTGTTGAACAATTTTTAGCTGTACTTTATTCGTTTTTTCGTTTGTTTACATAATATTCCTGGTTAAATTTCTAGTTTAAAGATGGTAAATTCGATAACGACGCTTTAAGCAAACACGCGGAAACCATGTTCGCCAACAATCCGGAGAAGATGGAAAAAGTAGCCGAAATGATAGCCAAGTGCTCATTGTTAAGTAAGTAAAGTTTCAAGTATTTAAAGTCAAGAGAAAATATTTTTATTAATATAATCCCCGTACAGTATTTATATGACATTTATCTACAGCGTTGTCGACAAGAACTGGACTCACAGATAGAGCAGCTAACCACTTAGTCTTAATACATTTTTTCCCATTATCATTATTTCTTGTGTGAGATTATGTAGATAAGGGGTCAAGTTTCACGCCAAAGTTGCACGCTCCTTCATTATTATCAACAAGCCAGAGATGAACTATACACATGTATTGGTTTTTTGTAAATACATTACAATGTTCAATGTTCAGTGTGATTATGATATCAATCTGTCAAAAGATTTCACAAAACCTTTTTAGATATTAGTTTGAAATTGTGTTTAGTTTTATTATGAAAAGATAGTTTGACAGAAAAAAATACTGACTCATCCATTTTTATAAATTATTGTTTTTAATTTTTTTAAATTTGATTATTACACTCAAAACAATTATTATTTACAGCTATCGA